>JTDE01003823.1:31301-47798 GCA_014338405.1 Paragonimus skrjabini miyazakii | reverse complement strand
CTTCAGCTTATCCGGTGTTGAACGACGGGCTTTAGCCAACACCGGCGGGCCAGTGGTGCCGATGTGGTGCTGCTTTGCACCAGTCACTGGCGGCAGCAAGGTCGGCTGTCTGAAGACGGTCGGAAATTGTTCGGTAAGAGAAGCGTAAGTATTCGCGGTGATTGGGCGAAACGCGGGACTGATTGCAACCGTGTAGAGCAAAGTCCCGGTCACAGACAAGTTTGCTTTGCCGTCAACTAGCCGATGGTGTCGTGTGTCGACTAGCAGGTCAAAGTGCCCGAGAAAGTCGATGTCAATTATTGGCATTTGGACGTCAGCAACAGCGAAAAGCCATCGAAAGGTGAGGCAAAGGCCTAAGTTCAATCTACGCGAACGCTGGCCATAAACGGTGATAGACGTACGGTTCTCTGCATGTAGTCCACTGTGCCTGCGTGAGTCGTTCGCAAGAATTTGGTGGGGGGACGTTGATCACCGCACCAGTGCGGATGAGGTGGCGAACTCCCGATTCACGGTCTCGAATGTAAGACAGGCGACTTCGGGAGCCCGCATCGTCGGCCACCGCGACGTGCTGACCGGCTAGATTCCCTGGTCCATTTTGGAGAAGAAACAGGAACTGCGGCAGAATTGATCACGGTTACCAAACTGCCGTTGGCACCAGCAGTGTTTGGGATTGGCATTTCCTATGGGCACTCGTTACCTCCTGGAAGTCAACCTTTTGTTAGACTTACGTGGAGTTGGGTGCGGGCGCGCGTTAGGCGAGCTGAGCGCCTGGATCTGACGTGTGAGTTCGTTCACACCGTCGGTCAGGAGTGTCAGTGATTTCGGCGTTGGCGCAGATACTTGAGAAACCTGTTTCCATATGTCCCCCAGATGCGATCGACGGTGTCGTCCCATTGCGACAGAGGCGCCTGTGGAGTGGCGCTAAGGATATTTTGTATATTCCTAGGCAGTCGCTGGATCCATAATCCCTTCAATAAGGACTCCTCGAGCTGGGTTGAGCCCGAAAGGCGTTGCACATGGCGTAGAAGCTGTGAAGGCTTCTGGTCGCCTAAAACGGTGTAAACCAGCAGCTGGGCAATGCGATGATGATTCTGAAGGCCGATGCGCTTGATATTGGCCTCTGTAAGCTGCTAGTACGGTTTAACGAAATCTGGGAGTTCCAAAATGTTGTGCACCTCATCTTTAACGTTTAGTGAAAGAGCAGCAACCAAGTGATGGAACTTCTTCAGTTCCGTGATGATGGTTCTCAACGCAAAAGTTGCTTCTAGCTTGCAAAACAGCTTCGGGGATTGTTCTCTATAAAAAGCGCGATCGGGACTGAAAGGGCACTGACGAAAACGTCTGGCTAATTAAAAGTCTATTCTTGCATACTTTCGGCAGCAACATAAACTGAAATCAAATACATAAACGAAAAAGTAGCATTAACTCACGTCAGAAAAACAGAATATACCTGACAAAATTAAATAACTTTTGAGTACACCAGTTTTGATACGTGTGTGCACTAAATCAACACTTTCTCAAATATGTGCAGCAATACCAGACGCGAAATGAAAATATCGATAATTAAGGAGACCGAAAATATATCATGTGATAATTACAAGTGGTCTCGATCAACGCTAAACGACACAGATACGTGAAGTAGCTAGGGAAGCTGAGGATCCGACCGTCGAGCACGCGAGCAAGCCGGAAGAATGTATGTGGCGTCCCTGACGCGCATAGGCCGACAAGCATGCAAACAAACAATCGCGATCGCATGCGTCAAGCAGACGGCAGGCAAAGATCCTTAAGGTCCTATGTACAATGTGAGCTAACATTTTGGGAAGAATTTTACACATTGTACAGCAGGCACACTGGGGTTATCTTTAGGTTACTACATTACGACCGCTACATTCTGGGATTTCTGTACTGAAATCAGTGAACGACTTTGACAGTAGAAAGCTTATACTGGACTGTTCCAAGGCCAAAGTGGGAATAAGAATACCGGAGTTATAGGTTGATCCCTCTGGGTACCCAATCATTCTTAAGAGACCATTCATCCCACTTGTTAAACGAGCAATAACGCCCGTTAACTCGTCGAACTTGTCGACTCCAATAATGACACCAATAAAATCTGGTGGAATTACTCCAAGGATTTTGTGGTGACTACAGATTAACGTTGAATACACGCCTACTACAACATACCTGCACAACAGGTGTACCCGACTATTTAGTGTATCGTTTGTCAAGCTCTAAAATCTTTTCAAAAATTGCCTACCCATAAATACCGCTTGGCAAATTATCAAGTAATTTGTCTGTGATCACCACATCATTAGGGTTGTATCAATACAATTTTCTACCATTTGGTTGAAACGTTTTGCCAGTTGGATTTCAGGATGTCGTAAATACAATTACTTAAGAATTAGATGGTATCAAAACCTATCAAGATGACGTTATCGTTCATGCTACCGATAAACTCACCCATGATTATCGTCTTCTTTCCCTGTTGAAACGACTTTCCGACTTCAACGTAGCCATTAACTCGAAGAAGTGTAATTTTTCATATTTTTCTCTTCCACATGCCTTGATGACATTGTTGATTGCGATGGTTCCAAATCAGATTCACAAAGCTTAGCCTCATTAGTAAATGCACCGTCACCCACTAACCTTCATGAACTCCGCCTTGTTCTGGGTGCACACCAATACCACTCTTGTTATATTCCGAATTTCGCCCAATTTGTCGCTTCTTTGTTTGACATGTTACCCATCAACGGGTTTTCTTGGTCTACTAACCGCGACAAAACGCTCTGTACTTTGCCTCACCATCTTCAAACTGCTGCTGTTTTAAAACCGTTTTCCGCCAAAGATCATTTAACTTGAACAGTGTGGTAGACCCGTTATATGCATTTCACGTTGTCTGTCTACAGCCGAACGTGGGTATTGTCAGACACAACATGAGGCCCCTAGACTATATTGGGCTGTTAAAAGACTTCATAAATATCCTCTCGGACTCTCATTCATTATGGCAACAGACCACGAAGCCTTCATATTTCTGTATCATCTCTGTATCAGCATCTCTGTATCATCATCTGTATCATCGCTGGCAAAGTCATTTGCTGCCGTGGTGTAACGCTGGAGCATTACCGTCATTTCCTACAATCACACATTCATCGTAGTGCAAAAGCTATTCCCATGTTCCGTCACCTGACTCAAACTCTGGCAACGCTAGCCGTTTACTAATTCAACCACTGCCAGTCAAAAGAGATGCACTTGTGTGCAATACTCGTAAATGTTTTGTCCTATCATCTCTGCCTTAAGACATGGCTGGGCACGACAGGAGCGGTGCAGATTTCCTGCAATTTACTGTCGCCAAGAACGTTTGTCCATTACTCCGGATGGATGACTGTGTTTTGATGATTTTGCTGCAATTCTACGGACTCCATGATCTGATATCCTTGCGGACTTGCATTCCGGGCACTTAGAAGTTGGTAACACGGAGTCATTTGCACGCTCATCTTGTTGATCGCCCGAATTAGATTCTGATATTAAATCCACCGCCAAAAATTGTACCAAATGTATACACAATATTCATACAAAACAATCACGATAGTTTCCATGGTCTGTTATGTTTTAACTATTTCCGAGAGTTCATGCTGACTACTGTGGTCCATTTCTGTGAAAACACTATGCCTTAATGATTATTGATGCTTATTCTAGACGGCCTGAATTTTTCCTCACTTCATCACCTGGTGCACACTTTACATAACAAGTTTTGAGAAAACCGGTCTGTCGCGGGTGTGTACCTGCTGCTTTGGTCACCGACAATGGTATTCGCTTCACTGCTAAGTCTTTAGAGGAATTGATTAAAGGACTTGGATGTCGGTAATTATTTACTGCTGCGCGACATCCATAGAGCAATGGGCTTGCAGAAAGTTTTGTACGCAGGCTGAAGCCTACCACAGCTTCTCTAACACCAAACTCATTTATGGAACTTGATTGTGGAATCGATAGTTTCCTCATGCAGTACAGAAATGCATCACATTCGGTAAGTGGAAAGAGTCCCGCGATCCTTTTTAAATCTCGTTCTCTGCGTACAAGTCTTGACTGTGCAAAACAACTGATGTTATATTTTTCAATGGCAACAATCTACGTCCTGCTAATGGAATAGTTCTATCCCCTCATGGAAATCACATGGTTGATATTGTTGACTTGGAAAACATTTCCTCTCATCGAAGACATGTTGATCAGGTTGAGTACAATTCTAGGATCAGTCCGCTAACAGAAATCATGTTGCTTTGAGGTCTAACGAATCTTTTATAGATAATCCTGTTGCGTTGAAAGCAAATGATATTACTGAAGTGAAGGCTGTTCATGAAGTAGAGGAAACATGAAAAACCGACAGCCAAGACCTGAACGTTTGAAATCAAGACCACGACGGAATTACGGATATCCGCACGGTCATTCAAGGTGTGGCGGATGTGATGAACATGACTGATATGCTTTGTCTCCTTTTGTTATATAATCGGTTTACTATTCTAATATCCCATACGAGTGGTTGGTACGTACGAGTCGATAATATATGTTCTGCGTGGTTATGACAAACTGTGTTTTGCGACTCTTATACGTTCGATCGTTATCCTATATAGTTCAATTCCGAATGAAACATGTTATTCTCTTAATGAATGTGACCTACAGTGGTAAAGATAGCGTGGATTTATTATACAGCCACGAGTAAAACTGCGATACTTACGCCAACATGCCAACTTCGATGTTAGTGGTTTGTGATAAATTTGTATTCACAAGGTAATGTAAACAGGCACGCTGTTACTGGTGTTGTTAGCCAAGAAGGCAGATGGCACAAGGGTTATTTATTGAAGAAGCAACACAAGGGTTGAGCGCTTAAACATGACAACAAGCCATTTGCATACGGTGATCCCCCAGACCGTCTCAGTTGCTACAGACGTCAATGCACAGTTTCCTTACGTAACAAGGACCATTTCGTGCGATTCTGCATCTGATGTTTTTTTATGTATTTTTCTGGCAGCTGCTTCGAAGTCAAAATGCATGCTCTGGTCCCACTACTGAATGGCATTTGTGTGAGTAGTATAGTCCGATCGCTCATCTTCACAAGACTGGTGAGGCCACTTCCACGTCGCTGGGAGTTTATGAATCTGGGGACGTCGAAAGTGATCGCACTAAATCAGCCCCCCCCCAGGAAGGTTGACTAAAATAGGCCTCCTACCTATAACTTTTAATCCTGGGCACCAAATGCTGTCTCTCTCGCCAAGTACGCGCGGGCCACCCAACCTGAATACGCCACGTGAGGGCGTGACAGAGGGTGTGAGTTCCGCATTGCTCGAACACAGATTGCTGCGGCGTTCAGGGTTGTTCTCATAGGGCCCAGCAACTGCTGCAACTCATTGCGCTAGACTTAGAAATGAGGAAATGTAAAATACCTGAACGCTAGAGTAAAAGAGATACCCACCTTAACGCGTGTCCTACAGCGCTGGATGATGTTTACAGTTATATGCAGGTATCTTCTGTGCAAAACGAACCAGGGAATAGTACCTACGAAAGATTGTTGGTTGTTTGTCAACATAAGCACGATATACACGTCATGAGTTATCGACTGTATATTAAATGCGAAATAGAGAAAGCCAACTATTCGAGATAATGCGCGGGGAAATGAACGCGCCTTGTTAAACGGGTTGCCGGTTAAATAGAGAGATCGTCGAGAATAGATTTGGGAGGTAGCGCCGTTGCTAAGTCAAAGTCTAACGTAGATGGAGACAGCTAGGGTGTTGCCTGTGATGTCAAACGAGTCAAAGAAAGCAGGTTTGAGGTGGTCTATCGAGACCGTGAGGTGGTGACCGAAACTGTCGATCACCTAAGTTTCTGCGGGTCGATTAATGACAGGAGATGGCCCTTTATACGTTTGTTGCAGCAGTTTATTGATAGAGTTTGGTCGCAAAAACACGAGCTCACAAGTGCTGAGCTCTTCAAAAACCTAAGACGAGGATTGTTGAATATGTGCAGCACTCGCTTGTAGTGACCGTATTTAATTGGTTAGTCTATTGGCGTAGTCCTGGGCGTCGGCAACAGATTCGCCTGACAGTTGGAAGAACTCAGCTGGAAAGCTTAAGGGACGACTATAGACGAGTGACGCTGGGGCCGAGTGGAACTAGCGGTAAAGCTTCTGTCCAATCCAACCGCCCGTGAACACATAATGAAGGTTCGAGCTGACGATGGCAACGTTCTACGGGTCTATTTGCTTGCTGGTGATATACTGTGGTGCATGATCGGCGTACACTAGACAGCTTGGTCAATTGTGAAAATGAGGGAGATTCAAGTGGCGTATCGCGATCAGTGGCAATAGTCGACGGACAACCGTAACGTGCGATCCAGTGCTCGACGAAAGCGCGACCGACAGATTTTGTTGATAGGTCTGACAACGGTATGGCTTCTGGCCAGCGAGTGAACCGTTTGATACACGTTTATAGGTGGGCGTAGCCTCGAGAAGTTGGAAGTGGCCCGACGAGATCTAGGTGGGCATGTTCAAAACGATCGTCGTGAGCGGGCAGAGCTCCCAGCCGGCTGCTGGTGTGTCGGATGACATTAGAACGTTTGTGTGCAAGGCAACAACGGGCCAAATGCCGCACGTCCCGATTCATGTTAGGACAGACGAATCGATCCACAATCAGTTTTAATGATGCGCTTATAACTGGACGTGACAGGGCTTCGAAAAATGCTCTGCGTAACAAATGCGGCATGATTGGCCTTACATATCTCAGCTTATCGTCACATATGATGGTACCAGCCGAAGATATCAGTGGCACTGTTTCAATGCGCAAGTGCGTGCTTTTTAGATCATCCATAAGCGTGCAGTGTGACTGTTGTTGTGCAGATATTTTACAATCTGAGATCCATTCAATGGCTGTAGACACAATTTGCATTCGTGATGGAGTACCTGCGGCGAGGTTTGAATCTCCGGAGACATCGCGGAGGTCCGTGGAAAAATGGGCTGTGTAGACCAGCTGTCGAGTTTCTTGAGGTGAATGTCTATCGGAGTGGTCCCGCAAAGTTTACACGAGAGGTTTGTAATCCGTGAAATCGCGGCCCTCGAGGGCGTGGCGAATATGACGCACAGGCCTATACGCTGCTAAGCGTTTACGACCGAAGGTGCCGTATCGCGTTTCACTATTGACAGAAGAGTGCAACCGGCTGCCGTGTCTCCCAAATCACTTGCTGCAGCACTGCACTCGTGATTGCGTCCGATGCATCCACGGCGAAACTGATTGGTGCTTCTGGTTTTTGGTGGTGCAACATGACTGCAGAGACGAGTACCTCCTCTGCGGTGTCGGAAGCTGTAGTGGCTTTGAGGTTTAGGTGTAAAGTACGTTCAGAGCCCCGAAGTAAGTAAGCCCGAGGTTGTATAAGCTTGGCGCTGTTGGGAATAAATTGACGCTAGTAATTTGCAAGTCCGTTAAAGTGGTGGAGCTTGGGAATTAGGCCGGGAAACTGACACGATCGAATAGCCTCGACCTTAAAATCGGGCAGTTTATTCCCATCTGCCGTTATGCTGTGGTCTAAAACTTCAACGATTCTTAACCGAGTTCGGACTTAGCCCCGTTGGCAGTAAGGCCGTATCACGCAAGACTACGGAACAACATCCGCAGGTGGATAACCGTCAATGTATGCATAAATGAAGTTTAACCCTGGATGACTTAATTAATGAGACGTTTGAACGTCTGTGTAGCGTAACGAAGACAGAAAGACATACGTAAAGATTCTGATAGACGAAATGGATGTGTGATAGCTGTTTTGGGTATATCTTCCTGTGCTACCGGTATCTGATATTAGGCGCGGACGATGCCGCTTTTGCTGAAGACTGTTTCATCCGCAAGACTGGTAGTTAGATCGTGGACGTATGGCACAGAGTACTTATTTGGAACAGTGACACTGTCAAATCCACGGTAGGATCCGCAGGGGCGCCAATCGCCTTCCGTCTTGTTTGGCACCATGTGCAGTGGAGGGCTCACGGGCTATTGGAAGAGTGAATTATACCCATGTTCGGCAGGTGCTGAAATTCGTCACGAGCGATGCGTAATTCATCTACTACCAATCTTCGTGGTTGCTAAAAACTGGTGGGCCTTCGTCTTGATGTGATGTATCACGTTTGTAACTACGACATGTAGCTCGTTCGATATACAGGTCAATTCCGTGAAGTCATGCAGTACTGCTCGGTGTATATCACAATCCACTAGTCCAGCTAGCAGCGGGCTGAGAACGGACGTCGAAAAAATGATGCTTACGGCGAATATGCTCGTTAAAGGATCTGAGAGCTTGTGATGACCTGCGTCGACAACTAACCCAAAATGCTTTGGGAAGTTTATGTTCAAAACGGAATTTGGTATATCTGCAATAATTAACACCCAACGGAAAGCACATTGCAGTCATACATTCACAGTAAGGAAGCTTGTGCCATAATTGCGTATTGCGGTTCCATTGACGGATTGGAGCTTGAAGAATGTCGAAAGAGGCGTATCCTCTTTTCTAGGTGCTACGACCCAGACTTGAGTACCAGTGTCTACTAGAAAACGCAAACTCGAATTGCTATCGGGTATAAAAAATAGGTGATCAAGAGTAGGACTACCAGTAACAGTTGTCGTCATTACTTGCTGGCAGTCGCGTTTCCCGAGTCGGTCGGGAAAAGGTACGGTTTAATGCATCTTCCTGCTTTAGTCCCGAATCTGGGATGATACCAGCAGTATCCCGTTTTTGAACACGACTTGGAACGGCCACATACCCGTGAAGTGGGGTGAGACCGGGAAGCTTCAAGAGCTTGGATTTCCAGACTAAGTTCTTTTACTCGTGCTGTTAAATCGGCTGTTATGCTTCCAGTATATGCCTCCATCTGATACAATTTGCTGGGAAGGCACTGGATGACTGAGATTCCCAAATTAACCGAATCATATAGAGAACTCGTCAGCATGAATGGAGAAATAATTGTCTGCACAAATTTGGGCAAACTCTGCATCTAAAGGTGGCGCGTGTGTTTGTCCTCAATCTTGAAATGTTGTCCAAACTGTCTGAACTGTCATTGCAATTGGGATAGAGTAAGGTTCTCCAGCTGCAGATCGCTAGTTACCTGCTTAAGTCATTTTTCTTCTGATACGACGACAGTGCGTCGTGAGTGTTGCTCTTGGGAAGTGTCACAACTGAATCGCTGACATGTGACGCGACTGACATTGGCAGAGCGGTAGCCAAATATGTGAACTTGGCAATCTGGCTAGTGTTGCGCGCCAACCGGTACTCAGGGTCGTCTGGAGTCTAATCAAGGACAATGCAACTCAAAGCACTTCCCCTCGCATCTACTTCGGCGAGCTCCGACTTGGAGACTGAGATATTTGACTTCATCATTTGAATACATACAGGCTGCTTAACAAGTGCAAGTGCTTAGAAACTAGCGAAACTAGAGCAAGAAATTCACTGCTATGTATACATGTATGTAAATATACAAATACGGAAGGGGAACAATTGAACTTGGCGTGTATGAAAGTCGTAAGATATAACAGAAAACAGTAAAAATAATTCATGGAACAGGCTCACCAGTGTCCTGATGCTGGTTCCTAGGTTCGTACACCCAAGGTTTCCCCAGCCTTATGTTAACGCGGTTCGGAAATCGCAACGAGAAGACGGTAAATCTGCAAACAAACTTTATTCATTAAGTTACTCACCGTTCACAAGCAGATTTCAGAGCAACAATTATAGGCGCTGGACAGTTTGACGTGGGTGGGCCTCAAGCACAACCATATGACCGCCGCCGGAGGACAAATGTCGACGGAACTTTCAGTCGATCTTCAGAATTCAAACAAGCGTCAGATGGGTTGAGCGGCGTTCCCAACGGTATTGGCTGAAACACTATTACCTTAATGAATGTGACCTACGGTAGTTAAATTACCGTGGATTCACTATACAGCCACGAGTGAAACTGCGATACTTACGCCACCACACTAACTTTGATGTTAGTGGTTAGTGGTAAATTTGCATTCACAAGGTAATGTTAACAGGTACGGTGGTTTTGGCAAGGCAAATATCACGTTGCAGGGATTTCATGTTTTTGGGGACGTCGGCGGTGATCTCACTACACATTGCATAGTGTCCTTCTGCTGAATTTACTAATGAGAGCTAATTCCACATTTTCAGGCAATCTAGCTGGTGCGTCCGTTATAACGCACGTGAATGAGATGTTGACTTCATGACGTTACCGTAAGTATGCAGTTGATAATGTGCTAGATTGTGTGTGAGTAAACGCGGGTTTCACAGATTTCGTTCAAACGCATTGAAATTGTATTGCTGTTACGTCGGAACAAACGTCCAAATGCACCTGCAGAAGGATTTCACTACCCCCTGACCTCAGTAGTTCCGGAAAATGTGGAAACACATCAGCCGGGACGAGAATGACATGAAATTCGTAAACCTGGAAAACGCTTCGATGTTAAAAATTTCACGAATCGTGTGAGCACTACCGGATTCTGAGTGTCCACGCCCCGCAGACAATCCCCGCATACCGGGTGTTCTTAGGAGTGAAGGAAAGAGGACATGTGTGTAATCATACAACCGACGTAATCCGTATCCCGGAAAATGGCAAAATATGAAGCTGTGTACAATATGCTATTTTGAACCACATTATTTTGCTGCTGACGACAGTTTGTGCTACTCGCGTTTGGGCAACTATTTGGTCCATCAAGAATGTTATTGCAGGACTGCAATCCTACACTATCTCACAAAATCTTTCAAATGGATGATGCAGAATTACTTATTTTTCACTGCGCACGTAGGCATATATCACAGATAGTCCGTGACCCAATACGTCTTTGACGAGAAGCTGGTATAACTTCAACCAGTCCGCAATGTGAAATATTACAGGACTCACTTGTGGATAAATGCGTCTGATCAAGTATATTTGCCACTTTTGCTCAACGCATACGTGCACGTGCTTACTTTTGACGTCTTTGGTAACACACACTATGCCAGTAGTTTCTATGTGGCTGCATGGGGCAGATTTTCTGCAAACTCAATGCACATAAACACTTACTTATTTAACGAGGCTCCAACCGAAGACGTTTGTTGTAAATATCATTGATCGTCATACAACCATCACGAACACCTTCAGCACACTGCCTTGACTTAGAAGTTGGGGTGTTGTAAATGAAGGGATCCTAAAATTAGAAATAGTTCTTCGTCACATCAAACCCAAGTGTAACAGCGGAGGAAGTTATCAAACATTCTACTTTTTCTATCAACTTGCTGACTCTTTGAGGCGAAAGCGCGTCGACGTTTATGTTGAAGGTAGAATCTTTACTTCGGAAGAGACTTACAAACTGAAAGTCCCGAATTTGAAGCAGAAAACACTAGACTTCTTCTTGACGTAATTATGTAACATATTCCAGATATAAGCAAAAAACCAAGTCGCGCTTGGTAGGAGACAAAGGGGCATGAAATTAATGCAACCGTGAGATACTAAAATTCCGTAAGAGACCCCTCTACAATAGTTATTGCATTCAAAGGTAAAACGGTTGTTGTCTACCCTGTTGAATTATGTGAACTCTTCAGTCCAAATCTCGTTGTTTCGTTCAACGTGGAAAACACCGTACCACCTATTAATGCATAGTGGGAAACAAGCAACGTTATGAGTAATGTTGTGGCTGATGTCAAAAGTATCCACTCACAGTTAGCCACCCGTAAATCCACAATTCGCCCCGAAGCTGGTATTAACCCTTCAAGAAAACTCAGGCGAGGTGTTTGGGACATATCCCCCGTTTAATTAGTTAGTTCACGCTATCAGGTTGATCCAGGACATTCCCTCTCCAGTGGAACATGTTAGCCATTATACCTCGTTACAAAGTGGCCCAAAGCAAAACGTTAATAATTAATCGCCCCATAAACCACAAATAAATTTGCTGAAAGATGTTTGCAAAGATAAGAACATCGCACATCGTTGAGTAAGTAATATCAGAAAATCTTATGAACCTATCACGGCACGGTTTTCTTTAGTAAGCGCTTTTGCATGGTGTATATTGATTAGAATTTCTTAGTCATGTATGGACGTCCGCCGATGCCAGCAATGCAACAACCATCATATTTTTAGAAATGAAGAATCCATTTGCTTGTGTGCCTCAAAAGCACATCTTGACTAAAACATCATCGTGTGCCATACGAGACCCATCGTATTGCTAGTCTTCGTCATTCTATGAAGGCCGCATCCCGTTGGATCTGGATCGGGCAGACAGTCTTGTGTTTATACACTCACACAATCACGTGTCTTAACTTATGTCAGATAAGCTACACAGCAAAACTAACTAATCACGTGTACAAGCACTTACCGATTTGTCAGTTGGCTATTGATGGATTGCTTGTGATTATTCATCTCCGATATGCCTGCATCATTTCGAATCAGTTGATACACTCTGTGCTTAGTGGTTTACCAACTCATGATTTGCTTACCCGAGCGGGGCATTTTACCACACCCAGATAGCCAAAATAGAAGAGCACTATTGGTGTGGTTCACAGAAACGGTCTGGGGCCATTGCTTTTCCTCATATATATGGATGAAGAGTGCGATGTTACAAAACCTGGCAAGCCTTTGCTGACCATAACAAAATCGTTTACGTATTCCGTCTGAGTGGAGAACACTCTACGTGCGCAAGATCTCAACTTGAGTATCGCACATTTATTTACTGTCAACTGCGCAAACCTGATAGATCTTTGTTGAAGGATCTCCTACGATCATCCAGAAAGGTTCATAGGAGTATACGCCCTTATTCACGTATAGAGAACGCCATGAACAACTGATAATTGATCCACTCTGGCTGCCAGGACTAGAACTGGAACTTTCGTTAATGTTCGAACTGATACATTCATACACGTTCACTGCAGACTATCCCGTTCACCCAAAAAATTATACTTATGTGCAATATTATGCAAGTATCACCCATACTGCTCTGAAATATAAAATCAAACCTGAGTAATAAATCCAACTGTACCGATTCTATACGAAGTTGTACTTGGAACATGCACACAATAAAGCATTTTCACATTCCATACATACATTTATCCACACATAGGTATATCTCAGTTTGTAGTATTCCATTCATCCTGGTGTGCATTCACGCTATAGTTGATGGCAGCCGATACTGAGTGACCACTCACCAACATACAACAAATGCGCGAACAAGATGTTGCGGGAAAGAGCGCATTTTATCCTGTTGCTCGTCAGGCACAATTGCATTAATGCTTTGATTCGACACTTGAGACGTCTCCCCCGCCTCAAACTATTTTTATCAACCATCTCAACAACTGCGTGCTGCAAAGTCCAAGTTTCGCCTTAAATATCCACCAAATAAAGTAAACCGATATCGACACTCCGCGATAGTCATAATCCAGAAATAGCTGTTGGTTATTCACTTATCACGAATCACTATAACAGTTACTGGAAGGCGTTATATCTTCCAGTAACACACAAGAAATTATTGGTATTGTATGTAGTCTATCGAAGTATTGCACACATATTATTCGTCAAAGTACTCGTGATCGCTCCACACTGTCCCATTTAATACGTAGAGTTGCGTTCTTTCTTTCACCACAACAAACATCCGTTATGGGAAACTGCATGCAGTGCGTAGACACTAAAAACCGCGCATTGACGAAACGATTTGCGCGGTTTTCAAATTCCGGGCGTGTCGGATCTGTTGAAGTTCGTCTGGTACTTTTGCAGTTTATTTTCTGGTATGATGCAAAACGATGAATTTGTTGAGGTATGTTTGGTTTGTTTGAAGAAAAACTATCTTCAGTTTACCTTTATTTATCTTTGCTGTGTGCAACAAACGATCACAGCGAACTTTGTACTTTGACTGCATTTAAAATGTTTACTTTCCTCATTTTTATGACTATCCTTGTCTATCTGTTTAAAAGTTCCTTCTTGGTGATGTTTGACAGGTTCTCATCTCCATCTGTACCCGATTGTTTTAATGAAGTCATTTCACGTTGACCGGTGGCTGCTGAAGCGAGAAGACTTGGTGCTCGCCGAAGGAGAGTATAATCTGCGGAGTAGAAGGCTCGAGCTGCAGCAGAAGTTGCTAGATGGTCAACAACACCCGAACGAGAAGTTCTTTCTATAGAACCAGAAAGGTGACAAGGTAGGAACATTCCAAACACCAGTAAAGTCTGGTTAAGTGATGAACATTGTCAGGATGCTAGAAGAGTAACTGAAGTCGCTTATTCTGGGTGTAGGTCTAGCCTAGCTTGAGGTGGGACCGTTCGGTGGATTGTCTTGGTGCTTTCATGGGTTTCTTAGGAACTTCGAAATTAAACTAGCAAATGTGTTGGAGGATAAAAACCAGCAACTACCATACTTGATTTATTATTGCCATGGTATAGCGAAGGAATCCATAGAACATTGTGTGCTTTTACCTCGGTCTACAGGTTATAAAGAAGCTGTAGACACACTGACAAAACAGTTTGGCAGTCCGCATAAGGTCTTTCAGCCTGTGAACCAGAAACTGTCCGGTGGTTCTTATGTATTTCTGACTTGTATAGCTTCAGGCGGTTAACCATTCAAATGCGAGCGCACAACACCACACTGTCCCAAATGGGTTGGTCGAGGAAGATGAATGAATCTATCAGTTTGATCCGATTGGTTGTACAATTGTCCAGAGGCCTACAGGGAAGATAGACTGATATGGCCGACAGCATGCTGACTTCCGAAAGGGTGTCCACCTTTGCCGAGTTACTAACCTCCCTTGTGGAAAGAATATCTCTAACCGGTGGTAGACATGGTCAACTGGTTGTCTGATCCGGAGTCCACCACTTCCAGCATTTTGGATCCGATTGACCTCAACAGGTCTAGATGCCATGCTAACGTGATGACCGCAGGCCTGAACAACCAGTCTGCTCGTTGTTCTTAGTGCAGAGGTGACCACCACTTTATAGACTGTATGCATTTCGTCGCCCAATCGTTAGAACAACGTCAAAATAAAGTCATACTCAGCATACGGTGTTTCGTTTCATATAGACTGAACATCACCCACAATTGATCACAGCGGTCGCATTCCCATAGACTTTCCGGTCGGCTCCTTCCAAACCAAAACCAAGCACTAGACTACAGTTTCGCTTTCATTGAAGCTCGTCAGTTGTGCGTCAAACTGCCACTGTCGGACTTAGAACTCCAGCCACGCTTTTTATAAGGCAACCGTGTTTACCACTGCGCTATTGACCTCACAATAGGTGTTTCATTTGTTTGCAGGACATTCACATGGTCAGGTCATGTGGAGTCCATGTTAGGTGTCTGAAGTCTGATTATGGTGAGCTTCACCATACTTTGGCGCATGATGATGTGTCAACGCGTGCGTCCAGAACAAATGAGTAGGCTGTACAATGTGGCGCAACTCTTACTACTGGAAAAGTTTTTTCTTTTAGGCTTTGTGCCCGTTCAGATAGTGAGCCGAACGAGCTCGATTGAAACTTACGCATTTGTGGACGATGGTTTGGATACCACCTTAGCAGAAAAAAGGATAAATTGCGAACTCAATTTACTAAATAATCCCTGTCGACTTCCGATTTGCATTCTGCCTAATACTCGTACGGTGCCACATCATCGAGTGACATCTGGAATTCAATCTCTGGACAAGACCAACGTCAGTTAAGTAGAATCAGCACATGTTGTTGATAAGGTATTCGTTGCGAAGTTCGACGGGCCATCCCCGGTGAAGTCGCAACAGTGGGCTCACTTTCCTGGGTTTGACTTCGCTGGTATCGTAAACAAAAGTGTGGGAGTTCTTATTGTGTCTGATGTTACCGAGGCTCATTGGGTATTAGAACAAATAATAGGAACTAGAAAATAACCGTACGGCATTAGAACGGTCCTCGAGTGGAGCCTCACGGGTGCAATTTTAACTACACCTGGAATGTGCAAACGTGTAAACCACATGGATGCCAAGTTGGTGTCTCTAGAAGACAGTATTACAAAGATGTTTGAACTGGAATTTGGTGAGCAGGAACCCAAGAAAAAAAACCCTGTAAATCGAAGATAACCAGGCCCTGACTGAGGCGGAAGCCTATCTATGCTTTTCAGATGGTCTACGAAATAGGTTCACCATTGTGGAAAGAGATGATCCAATCACCTCGCAATCGTGCGATGTGTGAGCAACGTCTGTACTCCTTTAAGTGGAGGCTATCCAAAGACACCAAACTAAAATGGAAGTATGCGGCCATTATGTGGCGCGTGTTTCGAAAAAGGCCAGTTATTATTGCGTGCAAGTGTATTTTTTATTTACATCAAATACCAGCTGAAATTCGCTTACTATTTGCTACTTTCTCTCACTATCAGTTGCTTTCAAAAGTTCCGATCATTATTTGTTGAAAAAGGAATATTTTACCACAATGCCCATTAAGGCAGCTAGCATCCCAAAATTGTCAGTTGCCAGGCGATCAGCCTCATGCAAAAAAGGCGTGGTGACAACA
>JTDE01003823.1:17118-28175 GCA_014338405.1 Paragonimus skrjabini miyazakii | reverse complement strand
GCATTATGGTAGAATATTTTTTTAACAAATAATGATCAGAAATTTGGAAAGCAATTAATAGCAACAGAAAGGAGCAAGTACTGAGCTAATTTCAGCGAGTATTTGATCTAAATGAAAAGTACACATGCATGCAATAATAACTGGTGTAACAGGCAAGCCAGACGTTCTGGCTTCGTGTACCAGTTACAATCGTAAACCAACTTGGAGCAACGTGGAGACACCGGGGGACAGCGTTCTTCTGAATTGAGGGTTCCGACGATAGTCCTGTGAAAGAAGACAATAGAAACAAGCGTGAGCCAAAGGCCCAGTAAGACATGCACACGACTTACACAATCGAAAACGAAAGTGGCGCCAACAGCACGGCAGCACGATGCGTCACACTGGCCTTTTTCGAAACACGCGCCTTCACGTTGTAGACGAACTTCACGCCCTGTTACAGATGGGTGGGTTTCGTCTTACAGATTGCACATCTAGCAACGCCGAGGTTGTTGAGCCTATACCCTTGGAGGATAGATTGCACTAAACAGTTAACCTGGACCTAGAAGGTTTTGGTTATTATAGAGCCTGGGGTGTTATATGGGAAGTGAAAAATGATTGCTTCCAGCTCCAGGTGCACCTTACCAATGCGTCTTATACTAAGAGAGGTATATTGAAATGCGTTGCTTCCCTATACGACCCTTTGGGATTAGTTGCTCTTATGCTACTTCCAGCTCGCAAGCTGCTGCAAGAACTTTGAGGTCGTGGTCTTGGCTGGGATAGTTTAATAGACGAGACCGATCGTCTAACCTGTGAGAATTGGATGACAAATATCCGATCTGTTCAATCAATTGGGGTGTCTCGTTGTGTTTCTCCCAGCACATCCACTGCGCTTGTTTTTCGGTACACGTGATGAAGGATACGGTGCAGTCGGTCATTTTAAGCTGACAGCGTCCAGCGGTTTGGTAAAGTGTTGTTTCCTTTTAGGCAAATTGAGAGTGACCCCGCGTAAAATAGTTGCCATCCCAAGGCTTGAACTCGAAGCGTCCGTCTCACAGTAAGACTGATGGGGCTCTTTGTGGACGAAGTGAATATGCGTATCGACCGCGTAGTCCAAGGAACAGACTCAGTTATAGTATTGCGATATATTCACAATACATCGTCGCGCTTGGCAATATTCCTTGCAAACCCAGTGAGATTAGTGCGAGAGTATACTGCATTACGGTGGAGACATGTGCCGTCCGAGGTGAACTCGGTTGATGTAACATCAAGGGGAGCTTCACATTTATCTTTACATTAGATGGGTCATTAGTTTCAGAGGCTGAAGCTTCTAACGCTTTCAGAAAACAGCTGGTCAAAATGATCGGTTTCCACTGCAATGACAGACGAGAACTGCGGAATTATGCGCGTTTTGACTGTTGAGACTGCGCATCTCATTTTGCACCGTCTCGTACCACGATATTCCATTCGGTTAAAATTAGTAAACACTGTGGCATGGCTCTCTTGCTTCGTTAAGTTTGTTTGCTTACCGAAATCCAGAAGCCAAAGAGATCCAATGGAATCCGGGCCGTCACGTTTGTTC
Source organism: Paragonimus skrjabini miyazakii (assembly GCA_014338405.1). Taxonomy (NCBI): domain Eukaryota; kingdom Metazoa; phylum Platyhelminthes; class Trematoda; order Plagiorchiida; family Troglotrematidae; genus Paragonimus; species Paragonimus skrjabini miyazakii. Next base: position 26,617 of record JTDE01003823.1, on the reverse strand, counting down.
GAACTGGAACGAGCAAACAAATAAGTTGATCATGCTTGTTCAGAGGAAATGTTTTGCAGATGACCTGAACTATCTCACAGCTGACTCCATTGACAGGAGACGTTTAAGTGGTTTGCCTCGATTTCGACCAGTACAAATAGACGGTTTATTGTGTATTGGGGCAAGAGAAAGTGGTTACGTTGACAAAAGCGGTACAAGACTTGTTATTTTATAGTCGCACGGCACAGCCACAGAAATACTCCTTAAACATTACCAACAGGTGGAGGGTCACATGGGCGCCACACCTGCGCTTGCGTCCATTCAGATGAACGTTTGCTTGATGAAGAGGACTGTGACTGTCACGCTCGTAATTAACAAGTGCTATGGATGCGCAGTACTTTTTCTGAATAGTGTGGACAACTAATGGCTTCACTTTCAATGAACAGTGTCTGCTAATGAGTATCCACTCCGGTATGCTGTAGTGAACTAATCTGGTCCGTTCACTCAAATTAGGTAGAAGCAAACACAAGCATCACGGCTGTGTATATGATTTTTTCCGGACAAGTGATATCCATTTGGATGTTGCCCACTCACTCACAACTGATTCATTCGTATTGGCACTTATTAGATTTGTGGGTAGACGAGGTACTCGGGGTGCCGTATATAGCGACAACGGCACGAACTCTGCAAGAGAGGATTTAGAGCTGAAGTAGAGACTGCAAGCTTCGGATCAAAGAAAGACCGCTGATTGCCTACTATTTCGTAGCAATAACTAGCATTTTAACCTACCTGAAGCCAACCCTGAAGGTGTGATCCTGGACAGAATGATAACAACCATCCGGCAGGTGCTTACGTCCACCACTCATCAACAGGTTATGATTAAGCAGACGCTGCGTGGTTACATTATAAATGCAGAACGGATAATCAACAACTATCCACTCGTGCTTAAATATGATGATCCTCAACCCCCGAAGGTGCTGAAACCGAACGATGTTTTATTGCTTCAGTCGAACTGGAATATACCAAACGATGAAGTTACATTGTCAGATCGTTATACTAAGGGTTGGAGGCGAGCCCAACATCTCGCTTACGTATTTTGGAAGCATTGGCGACGTGAACACTTGCCTGGTTTGCAAGCATGTCACAAGTGGTTTACTCCTCGCGTGGCCTTCAGGTTGGGGACGTCGTACTCATTTGTGACATCGGCTCCTCGGGTTGTTTGGCCCAAGGGCATGGTGACCAATGCATCCACAAAATCAGATAGCCGTTTAAGACAAGTAATTGTGAAACCATAACACAGTGTTTTAAGGCGTGACGTCAAGTCGCAGTGTCTTCTGGAAGGGCACGACAGAAGTCAGCTTTGATTTGTCAAGAGTCGTTTTAGAATCCCCTTTGTCTTATTCTCCATAGGTCTCCGTGGGTTTGTATAGAAAGCCCAAATGGTTTTCGAACAGGGTGTTGAATCTATTGGAGTACGTTTGGTACGTTTGTCGTCCTTTGTCTGGTATGATGCGGAACGATGAAATCGTTGAGGTATGTTTGGTTTGCTTTTAGAGCGATTATCCTCAATTTACCTTTATTTGTCTCTGCTGTGTGCAATAAACGATCATTGCAAACTTTGTACCGTAACTGCACATAAAAAGTTCGCTTTCCTTCTTTTTGTGACTATCCTTGTTTATCTGGCAAAAAGCTTCTTCTTGGTGATGTTTTCATCTTCATCTGTATCCGACTGTTTTGATGAGGTCATTTCACGTTGACCGGTGGCGGTTTGTGAACACGTGCTTAGCTGCCCCACCTTGAACTCTTTTGCTGGATAATGTGTGTACCCGGTTTTGTCACAGTCAAGGTTAGATGACACTTTTGTTGTTACTTTATTAAACAGTACCGCATGAATTCCAATACTTCCGATCGCCTTTTCTGAGGCTTTTTGGACTTGAAAGACAGACCGGTTAACCCGACCGTCTGAATAACCGATATTTAGATTGGCCAGTACACGTTTTTGAGTAAATTACCATTAATCGCCAGGAGCGGTTCATCAGGACGTTTTGTAATAATCTCCGATATTCCGCATTAGATTCAGCTCATTCTTTAGACAGATTTTGTAATCTCACCTCCTCCCTCGTGCTGGCCGCCGGTTTTTCTGCATTTTTCCGGAGCTACTGAGATTCGAGGATGGTGTAGTCGCTTCCAAAGTGTAGTTGTACGTGTCTGCCCGAGTGAACTTGAACTGCATGAGACATCGGTTCAGACGTAACCTAGTCATATGTAAGTTCGTGTTTTTGTCACAGTTTTGGACGAGATCCGTGATATATTATAACTATTTTTTTCCTATTGCAAGCGTCAAAGTTGAGCTAACCTCCATTCTTTTCTTTTGAGTATGTCTCTCTTTCTGATAGATTTCACTTGTCATGCATTTCGGTAAAATTTTATGACTCGTAATTATTTGTATTGGTCACGGTCACCTGGGCGTCTCTCACAGACGCGTGAGAAATACACTTTGTTATTACTGTTAAAGAGCTCACTACTTGTTGGGAAGAATACGACTAATCAACATACTTCCCTCAGGCGTGTCCCGTATACTTTGTGCCAACGTCTTGAGACGAATATAGCTATATTTCCTAAGTGGGCCATTCACGCATTTCCAGACAATGCACACCCCGGAAAACCGGCAAATAAACGTTTGGATAGTGCAAACGGGTAGCTAAGAAGGTCCATTCATCCATGCGGTCATTTGGCTAGGGCATGGGTTAAATGTGGTCCCACATCTGGTGGCCATTGTAGGACTGTCGTGAGGTGGTTAGCATTAGATTTCGTGTGAGAAATATACTCACTCGGCTAACAACGTTCACCAACTAATTGGCCTTTGAGCATCTCAATTAACGTCTTCCCCTACCGCACATTAAATGACTAGGAGGGTGAAAATAAAACACGCGTTTTACATTTGCAACTAGTAGCTTCGAATTTGCCGCGAGGGTACACACTGCACGGTGGTCATGAGTAACGGCACCTGTTGATGTAATTTTGTCAGATTCATATGGCTGCCGTGCATTTACACGCCGTTGGATTTCAAAAGACACTTGCCGATATAGTAGGTTGTTTTAATCTAAGAAGACATCAATTTTAAACGGCTTCTTAACTTTTTGCATGTGGCCTGCTCTACATAATTTGCCCAGAGGCAACAAGTTTCTGTCTAGGAGTCACAATCGCTGGTACTAATCCTTTCCAACCGGACTACGACGTACTCCACCAGGGGTTAGTTAGGCTGCGAGGTGTGACGAGAAACCCAATTTCCAGGGCTCTCATTACTTTTCTGCAACAGATCATTGAGAAACCTCAGTGGCCTTGAAACAGACAAATGCAAAACAGCTGCAATGGGAAAAGACTTATCACATAGAGGTGACCTGTGGATGCTACGGTGACTTCGTAAACTCGTGGTTATCAGTGAGATAACGGTCAACTGATTTCCTATGTAGAATGCATGAACAATGCCGATATACCGCAATACCACTTCTGCACCTCGCAGTTAATAAAAATAATGATGTATATTTCTCAACGCATATAAGAGAGACAAGCTTGTTTGTGTGCAATCATGGCAGGCAATTACAGGCGGTATAAAGCAACAAATGTTCATATAATAAGACAACAAAAAAGTCTATCAGTAAGAGAAAACGTAATCAGAAAAGTGTTGCATGTGCAAAAGTGTGATTCGCCCTCCAAGAAAAAAGATAGTCCGCCTGTCCCACAGATTTGGTTCAAAATGTGAGACGTCACATAAATTACATTCGGCAACGTTACGTAGCAGCTGATGTTTTAATTAGTTCAAGGTCACGCCGGGAAATAAGTGTGTAAAGTAAAACCAAAAGTGAGAAGACGCGCGTCATATGTTTTACACCACGGCCGGTCACTGTCTAACCCCCTTGTGTTGCATAGTCAACAGTTTGCGCAGTCACCAAAGAGGAGGCCCCAGTTGGGGAGAAATTACTTGAACAAACAGCGATGTTATGTTCCGTATTGTTTCTTACCTCTTCTCTACTGTTGTGGTAGTGTGACGTGTTCCTGGTAAACGATTTCTGACGAACCCTCGATCTCCTTCTCATCGGGTTTATTACATTTTGGTGACCCTATCAAGATTTGAAGAAAAAGACAAATACCAGTAAAACAGTCGGAAGGTGATCGAAACCCGACAAAGGTAATAAAAACTTTGACGCGGGCGGCGGAGAACATTTCGCTTTCCCAGTCAGGTGTTGGGCACCGAGATCGGTGATGTGAGATTCCAAGAGCACCGCCAATCGCTAGACTCGCCTAGGTTGCTAATATAATGGAGGGAACAATTTCAGGGTGGATAACAACAGCCAGGCGAAAGAGTCGGTGCATTCGTGAGAGATCTGCGATACCTCGTCGAGCGGACGTATGTTGGCGAGTCCTTCCAAAAAGAGATAAACGGGTGTTGGAGCAGCTAATCATCGAAGTGCCCAGCGCAAACCTTAAGCGTGAGCTTTTGCTGCATCCTCCAACCGCTCTAGATGCGACGATGAAATATGCGGAAGACTTATATAGAGTCGACGCCGCCCTTCAGACCCCGACAGTACCGTGCTTTGTGCTTCGCAAAGAACGATACTTATTTGTTAATCGTCAGACATGGCTTTGTAATCAGACACAGAATTAGAGAGGTTCTTGTGTGCCGGCCCTCTATTACTTCGCCCACAACCCCCATGTGGAACCTCTTACCGTATTTGTAACAACTGGCGTTATACTCCGAAACGACGGCAGCGGTACGTAAATTCAAATGAGCGAATTTGAAGTAGGATATATAACTCATTAGCAATCAGTTCAAGTTTAACTTTGGCTTCCACCGTGGTGTTGACGATTAGAGATGCCACTGTCGTGAGGGTATAGATACAGGAGAATCTCACAGCTTGATTATAACAAATGTTATCAGGACAAGGGTGTTTATGGGCAAGGGATAATGATCGCTTATGAAAGTCGCACTCTCAGCAAGAGAGCGCAATTTCGTACAACCAGGAAGGAGATGCTAGCCATTGTTTTCTTTGACAACAATACCGGCACCATTTGTTAGGTAGGCGGTTTACCGTTCGCGCCGACCATCAATCCCTACGTCGGCTTCAGAATTTTGAGAACTTGAGGGGTCAGATTGCGCGGTGGCAAGGAAGTCTTCAAGAATATGACTTTGAGTGTGAACACCGGGCTCACAGAAGTTACGCCAATGCAGATGCGTTATCCAGGAGGCCTGGGCGGGATCGTGGAGACTGCCCGTTCTGTAGTAAGCAACACGTAACTTTAATCACACTGCAAGGCGCTCACTATAGATGGTGGCAGGTGGTTGAAGCGTACGATGCCGAAACTACCTTTGTTCACGAGAGACGACGAGACGATGGAAGTAATCCCACAAGTAAAAAGATGGAAGAGAAAGGTTATGATGGGCGCTGTACATGTGCAATATGGTCAACGACTGATCAACGCGGGTTTTCTGTTTTCGGATTACTGGCCAAACTAATACAAAAGGATTGTCTCCTTACGATCAATGGTAGACGGGTTGTTAGCAGACCATTATGGAGAACAAGGATATGCCGGGATGAACAACTTGGATGCTGCGGTCAGACAACGTCTCTGTTGGTTAAACTCACGTCATGATGCGAAAAACTACTGCCATCAGTGTGACCAATGTGGTACTTTCAAAAATCTCAAGAACAAACTGAAAGCTATCTTAACGAATTAGTTGGCGTGGATATCATAGGCCCCTTAAAGGAGACGTCAAGTGGCAAACCATGTGTGCTTGTGTTGGTTGAATATGTCACAAAATGGTGTGATGCAATATCCTTGTGCCACACTGATGCGAGAAAGGTGACCGATTCGATCGTAGAGCATTGTGTATGCCAGTGAAGAGCGTCGGGACGACTGCATTCTGACCAATGGTCTAACTTTGAGAGTGCGTTGTTGCAGGAGTTCTGCTGAATCCTGGGAAATGACAAGACTCGAACTACTGCCAAACACTCCCAAGGCAACGGGCAGGCCGAGAGAACTGATCGCTCATTTATACAGTTACTAAAAGCATTTGTAGACCGCAACCTGCACGACTGGGACCTGGCTATGCCCAAGTGTTTACTAGATTAGCGCAGCTGTGTTCATGCGTCCACTAAGAAAACACCCCACTTCCTGTAGACTGGCAGAGAAATCCGATCACCATCTGATATCTGCCTGCACTCGGCCAATCAGATAAAGCCCACGGTGGCGTAATATGTCTGCAGGTTGATCGATACCCTAAAGTCAGCATATGAAATGACAATAACGCATTTGCGGAGCGCACATCGACGCCAAAAGAAGTATCATGTCAAAAGGTGTTCGGGGCCCAGTCGTTTCCACTAAATTGCAGAGGCATTGGAAAGGACCGCTTGTTGCAGAATGTATGATATTTGACTTGACTTGTTTAACAAAAGGTTGAGAAGCCCCAGCTATTCCACCTATAGTTGTCCATTATAACCGCCTGGGGCCGTTCACAGATGGCCGCAAAAACTACCCAGGAGGAGGTGTACACAACGTCCCAGATTTAGGGTCAGACTTGAAGGCTCCACGAAGAAGTTATCAGGGCTCCGCATTGAAAACGTCTCCTTGAGTAGTGAAAGAAAATATGTAAAGTGAAACTGAAAGTAAGAAAACACGTGTCGAATGTTATACACCGCGTCTGATCACTGACTCTCTCCCTTGTCTTACATAGTCGACGGTTTGTGTGGCGTGTTTCTGATTAAAGATTTCTGGTCAACTCTCGATCTCATTTTTATCGGGCGAATTGCGCGTGCAAATGTATCTTCGAAGGAGTTCGTTATTGTCTGACGTACTACAGTCGGGATAATGTTGAAAAAATTCAACCTGGGAGGGAGAAAATGGGAAGTTTCAAAATCCGGCTAAAAATTAAACAGACTCAGGCGCGGGACGTCGTCGCTTGTTCAAAAACGTCAAACAGTTGAAAATCTCGCGAAGAGCTCGGTCAATACGGGGATTTGAGCGTTCATTTATTGTGATAATTATCCTTGCACAACGGATGTTTGCAGAAGCAAGAAAGAGAATGCAATCTCACGTGTGAAAATGGAAGAGGCGTGGTGATCATATGTAATATGACAAATATTGTAAGTGAAATATTTTTCAAACAAAAACTTCACGCGACAATAATGATGTTGTGTTTTTTTAACATGTATACGATATTGGAAGGCAATTGTTGTAGAATGATCATCACGTGATAGTCAAAACTTCGTACGAGGTTTCAACGTCAATTTGTTTTACAGGGTTAATGTTTGAGCTGGAATCTATATTGCTGGCGATTGACGGGGAGGGTTTAAAGCAGGGGAGACAGCACAGAATGTGAATTAAGGTTCCAATGGGGTTATATAAAGTAAGTAGGGATTATTTCCCCCCCACAGTTTTCTGTGGACAGGTTTCGTACGCTAGTCAAGTAAACCATTAATACCGACTATCTCTAATTATAGCCTGATGGCTTACCACGGCGAACAGGTTATGACGAATGGGCATGTATATAGTAGACGGGAAACGTGTACATGTGATCTATAACCTTGTTGTTTCTGTTTCAAGTGCAACTCTATATAAGCCTATTCTACTAAATATACCATCAGATCTAATTTTATATTGTCCAACATTCCGAGCAGTGCGTGCACAGTGACCCACATGAAAACAATTGTGCTGATCTTTCCGAGGTTTCGTGAGTACGCAATGAATCAACTGTTCGACGGGATGTGACTAAACGGTGGAGACGCACTAAAATGTTTCAGGTAAGCTGTTCTAGATGGGAGCCTGGTAGTAGAGACAGGGGCTTACGTCTGTGCCGCTGACGGCTCAATATTCTTTGTAACACATTCAAAATTATCATCAGAAGATGAACAAATGTTAAAGATAGACATTATGTTTAACGATGTAAGATACCTGTCTCGTCCCTTTTAAAACGCTGGATGTTGTCACTGGCTCTGATTTCATTTGGAAGTCTTTCAAATACAGGAACATTTTACAATGAAGTAGTTGGCACGTACCTTTTTCCAAGCTGGCAGAGTTGGCAAAGTGGAATATTTATTTCTTATACCCCATAGGGAGCTGCGTTAAAAATAAACGACAGACGCTGTGGTGGTGACTTTCTGATGTGTCAGTTCATACAGAAGCGCAAGATTCAACTTTAGTTTTCGTAATCAACGTTGATCAATACCAAGCGTTTGGCAACGTTCACTATGGGTGAATGCAGTTGACTATCCTACTGACCCTCTGGCAAATGATCGTTGGAAATTTTCTAACACCAGCCTATCAGATTTGCGTAGGTGGTAGTAAATGAAGGTGCAATACTAAAGCCGAGGTTGGGCACACATATTTTGAAGAGTCAGCTTCGCTTACGGTAGATCGAATGTCTTTTCGACTAAGCTTATCGCCCTTTTCTTCTTCTGTTTTTTGAAAGTGTACTTGTTCAGAGGAATTAGAGTGTCAGCACCATAGTCCTATATTTCGAACAGATTTGATCTTGTATGTCATGGGCTGCTATTTTGATTAACAGGCGCTTACAGGGCACACAAACAGAAGATTTTCGTATGTCTAGAAGTAAAATGATTACTGAGTTTTCTGTGTCGGATAACAGCAATATATGGTCCAACAGCCTTAACCGACGGGTCACGCAACAACGCCTACTATGGAATTCGTAATGCGAAAGGTTTATAAGATTTTGTGACCTTAAGAACTCGACAATGCGGACTTTTATTATACTTTGAAACATTCTCAAGCAGATTAATATGTGGTTGATGGAAGAATAGTTGCTAACTTCCTGTCTTGAACCACTTTGTGGCGAGGCATAATGGTTTACTTTTTTCATCAGGGAAGGAAGGTGCTGGAAAAATGTGGTAGCGTAGGCAGATTTGGTAGAAGAATGGGCACGTTCTCACAGCTTTGCTTGATAGCGATTAGTGGGATACCATCAGGTCCAAGTTGGATTGAGGGTTTAACGGTGGCTAGCTGTAAGCGGATACTTCTAACATTAATCGAAGCATCGTTCAGAACTTTGGTTATTTTTAGCGGAGTATTGACGGCTGATATTGTGTTCTCCACATCAAACGCAGCAGAAAAATGTGAGTCGAAGATTTCACATATTTCAACAGGTTCATCAAAACCGTTCCAACATTTATAGAAAAGTCCTTCGTGAAATTTCTCCGTCTAACCATTTGCATTAGTATCATGCCCCTCTGGCCGCTAAAAAGCGCAAGCTGTTTCTTGCTAATATAAGTGGTTGCGTCCGGTGTTCCATGTATTCGAAAACATACTGCTGATTTGTATTACCGGGAGGAAATCTAGTATTCGTTTGTACATCGACTGAAGTATTTTGCGTCAGCCAGCCTCTTTTACAACAGGGGTTCTACATTTTGCATACAAACTACTTTGTCAGTTAAAGCCAATAACCGGGAACGTAAGAAAGGCGCCGTTGGTCTGATTGGCCTACTCGAATCCCACTCTGGCTAACTAG
>JTDE01003823.1:0-15042 GCA_014338405.1 Paragonimus skrjabini miyazakii | reverse complement strand
TACATCGGTAATGGGAACTGAACACAACCTGGTGTTCTTCCTTCCTTGTTAGTGGCTAATATTTGACGTTTGGGTTACCGCTTAAGCAGCAGGTTTGTTGAGCGATGGCAGCAATGAAGCTGCTGTTGGACATGGTATTTGGAGATTTTACACTTCTTTTTGTTGCCCCTTGCCTTTTTGCATTAGGCTGAGCGCTTGACGACTGAATACTTTTGAAGACCGGCTGACTTAGTGGGTATTATCCTATAATATTCCTTTTTTGTTAACAAATTATGATCAAGTCGTTTTCAAGCAATTAACAATAACAGAATGGAGCAAGTCGTAAGCTAATTTGTGCGGCTGACTTATAAAAGCGGGACATACACCTGCACGCACTAATAACTTACCCTTTTGGACACATGCGCAAACAACCAATATCTTTATTATTCCATTAACTGTGTGATTTCAGTTGCGCCGACATCGAAAACTGTGCCATTCCTGGTGGTGAAACCAAAAAACGATCGAGTTCTGTACCATGAACAAGAGACCACCTGGTTACATCAAAACATGAATTTCGTGTCGTTCGTGCACACATACGAGTACGAGTGGAATTAATGCCACGTGACACCCCGGGAGTCATCGACCACGGTAAGCAATGCTACAACGTCAGTGTTCTGCAACGTTGACATGTAGACCTTGGCACCGAGGACCAAGGGCACTTCTGCTAAAGCTGAACAGAAAGCAGGGCGTTGCGTTTTATCGGCTGGACTTTTGGAGATTACGCTACACGTTTAGTGAGTGCATTTCCTAAATTTTCAGCCGGCGATTTTAGTGAATGTCATGGTGTTGTGATTGCAGGACACACGTAATGCGATTTTTGTTTTAGGCATAATAGCTTTTTGTGTTTGCTTTCGGGTAAACGTAAATTTCCGGCTATGTTTCGAACTGTAATTGCGAAGCCTGCATCTTGCCTTGAGTCATTCAACACTCTGAAAAACATTTAAGTTTCTACTAACTGGAGAATTCATCTAACTGGATGAACTTGAAGACCTTGCATAACTAGTACCGATTTATGCTATGCATGACAACAGTGAACAGTAAAAGGAGAATGTATCATGGGGACATATTTTGAGAAGAGTTATTTCGTTTGTGTGCGCACATAAATAACTGTTAATTGGCATGTCTTTGTTTCTTTCACTTTCGAACCGGGTGTAGTGTCCATAGTTCACGGTTCCAGGTCATACTAACCTTTGTAGGTTTTGTATACACCAGTTTGTTAAATCCTTTTGTACCCTTGTTTGAAAGCATTTTCACTCGTCGCACTTAACTTGAAACAATAATAAACGGGAGTTCCTGCTCACCGCCTGTCTGATAATTCTGAGATTTGGGGCTGGTTAAGTAATTGTATGGCGAAACTTTTCATCTCTGTGTATCTACTGATCTATCAGCGCTCAAAAACTTGCGCAGCGTGTGGAATCAATCGTCTGATGATGTCCAAACCTACCCTCTGGTGCTGACCTTATTTTATGCTCGACAACGTTTTGATGTCAACGGACCCCGACTTGCCAGTCAGTTGTTCTGTTTCTGTCGACGTGTCTTTCGTTTCATTTGCACGCATATTTCCTGCACCAGCCCATTACAGTTCCGGTTTTCCTCTGATGTGACATCTTTGTTTATTTTTATCATTTGATTGAATGCCCGAAGTAACGCTCCACGACTGATTGCTGAGTTACGCGCAGCCCATAAACGGATCCCCAAAGTGAAAACAAGATTGGACCCAACAATTTCTACGACACTATTGAAGAAGTGCATCGATAGTTGCAAAAAGCAAACTTCACTCGTTCGTGACGATAGTCCCGTCTGGCAAAATCAATAATTTCTCAATTGGGCCAACAAGATCAAAGGTGAGCCGTCACGCCAGTAGACCAGGACAAAAATGGCTACTCGCGCTGCGGACATTTAATGAAACATTAGTTCAATAAAACAAAACGGGGTGGGTGAGGTATTGAGCACAAGGGTCAGGTTAGTGGGAAAAATAAGGAACGCAAACGATGGAGAATAATTTTCTCAGGTCGTGTGTCAACAAACTTACACCCGATACATTGTCAATGCTCTTCAACGCATGGTCTGGTGGTTATTTTTTTCTGGAAAAGAATCGCATGCGAATGGATGAGGTTTGCACGCGAAGGCTTTCAGTTGTGCATGTGTTCCCTCTGGTGAAGACTGCCTATTATTTCTCTTAGCGATGCCGAATATTCTATGAAGGGCGAACAGTTAACGATGGTGAGTGAAATATGTTTTCCTGGGGTCAGTTGGTGATGAAGTACTTCATTCCGGGTCCCATTCAGGGTGAACTGCGTCATTTGAGGCTTACTTAAGGGTAGATTACGCCTCGTGAAATGAATCGTTTGGAAGATTAATGCGTGTCTCATGTTAGGGCTGCGTGAGAGATTACATCTCAAAACCATTCACATTCTAAAATAATGCGCAAAGCGATCCACTAAACCAAAATGAAGGAGTACATCGTTCACCTCTGATTTGCTTGGCGAAGAAAGGGCCTAAGGGAGAGTTCAACAATGTGAGATGGTGAAAGAGAGAGAAAAGCGCTGAAAAATGCATTAAACAGGCCAACCAATTTTTGAGAAACTAGAATTGACACACTCCAGAAAGAGGTACATCTAAGTGGGGTTCAACAATTTGTATTCGCCACCGGAGGAGAAAATCATTCCGGCCCGCCAATTGGTAATGGACCAGTGGGTATGCGTTCGACCGTAGCCCACTAACGGTTTGGAACGAATTTCCTGAAAAGCAGTTGATTTGCAGTCTTAACAGGCACCGGGCTAAAGGGACGCGTTAAGTTGCAGAAACAAACCACATATTTCCAGCACTCTTTGAAAAAAGGATAAGTAAACTAGTAATCTAGTTCAAAACTCACTGCAGCAACCAACAGACGAAAGAAGGGGAGAGCAAACTGGGCCTCATCCCATTCGACGACATTCCAAAGCATTTCAAATACGTTAAACAACACAGCAAACGGAACGACCTTGAAGTACCGAATAATGAATGATCCATCAGAAATTGAGCAAGCCTTCTCCACATGCAGTTAGTTACAAGACTGAAGAAGGTGGCACCATTTTCTTCTCAAGCCTCCTACAGCAAGCGTGCACAAAATTAAAGCCACAAGATTGGTAGAAACTACAGGATCATCACCTAATATCAGAGAGAGTCATTTGTTCCTACAAGGCCACACTGTTCCACGTTTTTTTAAAGTAGATATTCTTTACACCACCATCCTATCCAATGCGAGACTGTGTAGCTCCACGCATTACCTCTGACAAGGCACTCTGTGGAAATCAACGGTCAAATGAATGAAACGTGCTCCGATCAATAGCAAGGCACCGGCAAGCAACTCTCGCAATTTGACCGGTCAATGCTAACACTAGTGATCATTTAAAATGGACAAGTTCTGGGGAAATGCATTAAAAGAATAAGGTTGCTCTTGATAACCATTCTCGACAACACGATTCAGAATCAGCACGAAAAAATGATCGCTCAAGCTTTTGCCAATCCAACTCACAAACAACCTCGGTGGATTTCGCGAACACGAGGTCCAGTATTGACAAGGTTTGGTCGGTCGTGAATCTTGTTGGTTGGCAAATAAGCTGCTTCGGTTGTATTCGAAGAGTCTGATCTGGAATACTACTTACGAAGCTTCTCGTTACAGATATACAGGGAGGAGACTGCCGGCACAGCTCTGGCGCACTGAAGTCTTCTAAGATCAGAGAGATTCTGATATAACCACAACTGCACTGCAGGATATTCGACGAATTGGATGTGGAACATCTGTAGACAGCGGTCAGGGTTGGTTGTCTTCCCAGAAGCATGTTCTCGAGCAGCGTCAAAGCTTTGACAGTTTCTTCAGGAGAACTGAGCGATTCGGTCTTCATCACGCCAAGAACAGTTTTATGAACAAAACAACACTGGTACATTTTCGCGGAGACATCCGATTATATCTCAACAGTGCGTAGTCTGTTAGAACCAGATCATCCTCGTGTGTATCTGGTGATACCCATGTTTAACTGAAGATCAGCCTCGCCGTTTGCCAATCATCAACTCTATCCTACACCCCATACATCCTGCCCTTTAGGTTACGCAGATTGTTGAAGGTAATCTGAAAGAGTTTGGAACCACGAATCTGCGGTCCTCAGCTAGCAACGCCGGTTTTAAAAACGCACAAAAGGATTGTAGGCGAGTCACACAGAAACTAATTAGTTTTAGACCTTGTTCATCTGCTACACATTGTACCGGCAGGTCTTCAACCGGTTCACTCCGTTCAGCAATCGCAACTCTTGGTAAATGTTTACACGCATATCCTTTGAGAACCTGGTAATTTCAGGGAATAGGCTTGAAGGATATACATTTTTCAACAAACCTAGGAACCATGTTTACGTAGAGTCGATTAATGCAAGTGAATTCATGCGATGACAATGAACAATAAATGCATGATGTAAGAAATGTAAAAATCCTTCAGCAGGAGTGAGAAGTAAGCAGAGAAAAAATACCAGCAACTTACGAAAGTTTGATGCAGGCACAACCGACAAAAATTTGTTGGATTCCGAATTGAGGGGATCAATTCTCATTATTTGCATTCTCTAGATTTTTACCACCCTCACATCTGATCCCTTTATTCTAAGCAATCCGTTTTTGCTTTATCGAATTGAGTCATCATCACTCCTGTTAACCGCGAATGATCATTCTTGACCAAGACCAGACACATGACGGTTCTCCTTCCACCTTCCTAGCTTCGTTCAGAACCCATTGTTTCTGTTGAAAGAGACTATCGTCGTGAGCGCTTTGGGTTTCCCTTTCGTGACTAATGGCGCATTTTCCCATATTTCCGTAAAAGCAATCAGGTGCCATCTTGTTCTCAAGTTGGGATCAGTTTTTGGGCTACGTCTCACTCAATATCCAGACACGGGTGGTTACAGCACTCAGTCTGGAGTGGTTGAGAATGTTCCTGCTGCCGAAGAATTCCGGACCCACTGAGCCCAAAGAAAGTTTTGCATTCGTCTTGAAGATGCTGCTTCAATATCTGACTAAAAAGATAGCCATAGATCCTGGGGAACGTGTAGTCATAGCGGGTTTCACATAATTCCAGGGCTAGAAGTGAAGCTAAAAAAGCCTGATTTTTTGCGTCACCAACCAAAGAGGGAAGGATCCCAGCAAACACGCCGACTCTGGCCCGGAGTCGGATCGGAGTGGGCCAGAGTTGAATTCCAATAGGCTAGAGTAGGATACCAGTAGGCCAATCGCGCTTACATTCCTAGTTATTTGCTTCAACAACTGAAGTAGTTTGAAACTTACGTCATCCAATGCCTACGACCTACTAACATTAATCCGTAAGTTTTACCGACTTCTCTTCTTAGCGATCGATCTTATCTGGCAACAAGGTGCCTAACCAAGGAAACAGGATCATTATTGTAATGAAGCGTTCAATACGAACGCTTTCAAATGGCCTAACGCGGACTGATATGGAGCGGACAATGGACGCATCTAATAACTCTCCGAATCGCTCTTACGACGGACATACTACCGTAACCATCATCTGCGTGACCGTTAAACACACAGAAATTGAGAGCCAAACAAAAAAACCGCAAAAAAACAAAGCACATGTATATTTCGCACAAAAAATTGATAGTCCAAGAAATAAGAGAGATTAGCAACCATTCACCGTTGAAGTTGAAGGCATCTTCAAATCCAGCATGCTGAACGCGAAATAAAATTTGAACAAAACCTGAAATAAAAAGAAAGAGACCAAGATATGAACACACAACACAAATCAAGAAGATCTGGCTTCACTACATCGAAAATCAAGTTTCAGTGAAACACGCATTATAGACCCCTATTCAGTGCGTGTGTACATTAAAGTAACACTTTCTCAGGTATATGCATTTATACCAGACGCGAAGTAAAAATACCGATAATTATGGGGACCGAAAGTATATTCTGCGATGATTACAAGTGGTTTCGATCAGCGCTAAATCACACTTATGCGCGAACTAGCTATGGAGGCTGTGGATCCGACCGTTGAGTGCGCGAGCAAGCCGGAAGAATGCATATGGCGTCCTTGACGCCCATCGGCCGACAGGCATGCGAACAAGCAAACTTGATCGCATGCATCAAGCAGACGCCAGGCAAAGATCCTTAAGGTCTCATGTACAATGTTAGCTAAGATTTTGGGAAGGATTTCACACATCGTACAGCAGGCAGACCGGGGTTATCTCCAGGTCACTACACCTACGTGGCACCTACATTTAGACTATGATTCTGACAAGTGTCCACTTCACGTCAATGATTTCGTGTTAAAAGTTGTCAACATGTGAAATTATAACACGAATCAATAAGACAAGTAACAGACATGAACCTCAACTATGTATACACAATACACCGTACCTGTGCATCTTTTCTCCTGACTTCCTCCTCCTGGCTATTTTGCGTCTTCCAGATCTGGATTGCCTTTTTAATTAAATGACCTTTGCAAATCTATAGGTTCTTACCCGTTTGCGATTAGTTTCTGAGTATCCGCGTTTTGATCTCCCGCCGTCTCTGTCTTTGGCTTCTTGGAACCACCTCATGATGAAATGTTTCACATGTCTCCCACTCTCTTGGGGGTAGTTTCGATAAGATAAATCGCCATCTTTTGAGATATCAGAACGAAAACGTATTATTTACAATTGCGTGGGAGATGTTGGTCTCCAACAGGCGGCACTTTCCGTTCAACCACAGACAGCTTATCTTCGTCGCCAATGACTTTGCCAAGACAGTTACATATCTTTCGTGTGCACTCATCAACTGTTGGCCCCCGGTGAAGACTGCAAGGGTGCGGATCTCCGATAGAAAAGCAATAACCAGCAACATCATCACGACTGCCTGCATCTGGCAATGAACTGAAAGTAAAAATTGATTGCTGACACTCAAGGGAATACAAGGCATCAAAACTACGTTTCCTCCTTGATTAACAAACTGAGGTTGGAAATATTCCACGAATCCAGAGTACTGGAAACTATCGTGCACATCGCTTACGAAATCTTTGTAATCTTCTTCTTCATCCATACCATTGTTAATTTCTAGGAAAATGTCCAAATCCCGCATTAGCAATTGAAATTTGCCGTGGCTGTAAGAGACGGTTGGTTGCAATTGCGACGTTGGGCTACTGTTGATATAGGCCATCACATTGCTCATCATGACCTCAATAGTAACGAGCCTGTCTAATGACGTGTGCAACAGTTCCCTCAGCTCCCGTTCGAAGTTCTGAAATCTGTTTTCCAAGCGGGTATCCTTCGCTGCAGCCACTTAGCTTTTCAGCAAACGGAAATGACGACCCAGAAGAAGCCACCGATACGACTCTGGCAAGTGAAACATTTCTGGGATGCATAAAACATGCATTTTATAAGATAAATTTACTGTGTATCCGGGATGTTGTTTTTGAGTGATAGCATTGTGCTGCACATAATCCAAGATGTATGCAAATGACTGCTAACCTGTTGACCACGTTAATTTCATTCAAGGGAGAGTAGGCGAACAGCCCACACGGGAGGGGGACTAAGATTTGTGTTCTTATCTTCAGACGATGACACTTTGCGTGGCCTCCTGTAAAATGACAAGTGATGAAATATAATGATCTGCAAAATGATCTAATTCTTCTTTTACGAATCGGAACATCCACATCTGGGGCATCAGTGGAAACAAATTCGGACTCCAATTCAGCCCTCTACTCATAACATCTTGCCTTCTCGTGCAAATATGTGGAAACGACAAACGGTTGTTTGAAGCTTACCGATTCTTTTCAAAATCTCCACAGCTAAGATGTTGAAACTCTCAGCACAAGGAAGGGTGTGATTTCTCATGTGCCTCATGAATTTTGACGGTTTCAACGGAGGCCAGGCACACATATTTGTGCCGCGCATCCAAGTATGCTTGGCAACAGACACCTCGCGACCGTTATTAAATTCAGCGACGTAATATATCTAAGAAGGATACTCTGTTTTTTTAACAATTGCAACTTGAAACACCAGTTTCCCGGATAATTCCAGAAATTGGATACAATGATTATGATTTCATTGAATGCAATACATAAATAATTACAAACTCATCATCGTGATGAAATCACACGTACTCTCAAATTATCTCAACAATGCGCTTAACACTGGCGAGAGTTAACGGTGACTTTACACGGAAAATATAAAGGGCTGAGGAGGAAAACCCGTGATTACAAAACTCGACTACAGATAGAAAAGATCGACTGTGAACGTCGTGTGCCTGGCGAGTATCAATTAAATAGGGTCGCTTATGAATAATAACGCAGTTATCCGGCTTGCTGCATGACAACAGTAAATTAGCCCTGGGCATGAACGATTGTTGATGAGTAGCGCACTTAACCGGCAAGAATGTGTCATCTTGTAACACATGTACATCTACTATTTTTGTAGAGATCGAGCGTTCGTGTACACGGTTGTGCGCTTGTACTTCCGGTGATTCCGGCTCTTTTAAAAGCTGCTTCACTTGGGACATGCAACTCTCAAACGGAAACGACCAAAACATGTGCAGTGGACGGAGTTGTTCAACATTGTCATACAAATGAGATAAGCAGTGCACATTATATACAACTTCGTCGTCACCATGCAAAAAGGCAAACTGATTAACGAACTTCAATATCAGGTAACGAGCAATGTGAATAAATGATACATATGAAGGGTGGGTAAGGATGTATATGGATAAAAGTAGGTTCAAAATGTTTTGATAGACGTCGTTACATATTTACTTCCTCAGAACAACCGGTCTCCGATACACAACAAAGTTATCGCACTCAGTGGCTCCTCACTTTTCAGGTGAAACAAAAGAACAACATATTTGGAGAAAGTCCATCGTTAGACACCTGGATACGACGGACAAGTTGACATCAATAGCCTTCAGCATACTTGCTGAAAGGCGAACACCACGAACGATAACGAATGAACGCAAAATCCTAACCAAGCGCCCAGCAACTTCCAGGAATATTAAGTGCATGGGGTCAAGGGGGAATTGTGACACCATATCAATAGAAAGTTAAGTTGAAGAAGTTGAATCGATGTGATGTTCATCGCCAAGTTGTCTCCGATAACTGAAATTCGTCCTTAGTTCCCTCACAGATACCGAAAAAGCCATTCTTCTACTGTCAAAGTACACACCTCTTTGTGTGCACTGGTGGCAGCCTTGGTAGCCGTTGCAACCTTTGACTTTACGTATGAAGCAACGAGCAGGCATGTCACAGATAATGGACTGAAGCGCTACAAAAACGTTTATTCCGAGCGCATCTAGGTAGGCCCCATTCGCCAGAATGTCTTTGGTCTTTGTGACAAAGTCACCCATATATATATCGTGATGCCAAGTCGAAGGTTCATACACCCAAGGTTTCCCCAGCCTTATTTTAACGCGGATCGGAAGCCACAGTGAGAAGACGGTGGATCTACAAACGAACTTTACTTCTTTATTTACTCACCGTTCACAAGCGGACTTCAATGCAACTATTAAGGGCGCTGGGGAACTGGACGTGAAAGAACCTTCAGCACAACCGCACAGCTGCCGCCAGAGAGGAAGAATAACAACGGAAATTCCAGTTGACCTTCAGGATTCATACAAGTGTCAGCCTGGTTGGGCGGCGTCCCCAACGGTAGTAGCTGAAACATTGTCATCCTAGTGAATGTAGCCTACAATGGTAGAGATGGCGCAGATTCCTTATACAGCTACTAGTAAATATGCGATACCTACGCCAGCACACTAACTTTGATGCTTGTGGTTTGTAGTAAATTTACATTCACAGGGTAGTGCGAACGAGGGCGGTGGTACTGGCAAGGCAACTCTTACGTCGCAGGAAGTTTAGAATTTTGGGGACTTCGAAGGTGATGCTGCTACATATACGTCTACCGGCTCCGAACGGCCCACGCCATAGCACGATCCAATCACAAATGGACAGCTAACAAACGGCCAAATAATACAAGTATAGGCCATAGCACGATCCAATCACAAATGGACAGCTAAAAAATGGCCAAATAATACAAGTATAGGCCACATTTCAGTGCCTGGCTAATCAGAAATAGACAGCCCATCAACGTTAATTTGCAGAGTTAAGCGGTCACCTCTATGAGCTGGTGCTTTTCATCTTCAATTTGTAGGCAGTTGTCGAGTGCAATGTGTACGTTTAAACCCTTGAGAAGAATCTTCTCTGGGTACGTTCTTAGAGTGTTGCGCACAGTTCGCAGGTCTAAGGGCAACTGAGGAACGAGCGGCTTCAATAACGTGATAAGCAGTTTCAGATCAGCGACCACTGTGGGACTTCGCGTGGATGGAGAATAATCTCACTGCGTCTGGAATAGTTGAGGCTGTTACCGTAGTGTTCACTATAACAATTGAATATGTTTTCCACAGAACTCGTATGAACCGTGCGGATTGCGCATCGCCTCAACAGATGAGACTGGACCATTGTCCATCACCACCCGGTCATCTTCCTCATCTTCAATTTAAAATAAACATAACAAAATAAGGGATTACCAGGTTTTTCTGATGGAATAATTTCATTCACTAAGGTGGCAAGGATAGTGATGGAGAAAACACCGACAAAATTGGTGTCAAGTCGTAGACGTTCCCGCCGAATTTGACGACAGATAGTGGTACGACAATGAAGCCTTTGCCCGGAACTCATGGTGCATCAAAAGTTTATTAACCAGATGGCTTCAGGGAGTATGACGATCAAAAAAACCAAACACCTAGGTAAAAATTAGTCTTCAGGTCCATTTGTAGCATGTCATCAATGAAAAATAAACGTGAGTTATGTCACATAAACATTAAGAGTGACATGAAATATTGTCATTTAAGATTATCTGTAAAACGCCGCAAAAAACAACAATGTGAAAAGCGATCAAACCAGAGGCACGTGACAATCAAATGACCCAGAGCTATCGAACTAGCGTGAATGAACAAAATTGTCCCTCAAATGACAACCACCTACTTCGTAGTCAGATATCTACTGCAGTGAAAAATACTATTCTTAGGTTATTTATAATCATTATTCAACCACAAAAGTAGTCACACGATAACGTGACTTTCAGCGAAGTTTCTCATCTTTGGCTGGTCAGTGGAGTAGGAAAGACCTTGGCCAACTTGGCCGAGTCGGTCACGTGTTTACTGGGGTATGTTAGCGTTGACCACATAACCATTATCTCGTTCGGTTTGACAATCTAAACGGAACACACGATAATCTATGACGTTTAGCGACCTGTCTGGAGTGTTTCGAATACACCACATCTTAGTGACGCGGATATAATGAGAATGAGATAAATAGACAAGTGGTATAAAAACAGGTATTTTACTTGTCAAAGAGTTTAAGACCATGAATAGTAATTTAGTTCAACTTATTTTAAGATGTATCATTAGAACCACAATAGATCTCCATAGTGGATCAGGCAGCGAGTTGCAGGACATCGTATATTTGTAGTGTGGCTTAAGACTTCGTCAATTTTGATCCCAGGTTATGGCGTACGTCACGAAGATTTTACAACACGGTCGGAAGTGCTGGAATAGTGTTGGCATAACAAGGTGACTGAGTGAGATTCTGAGAGGAGTGTCAAGTGGCGGTAAATGAAATGTGGCAGGGTTCAATAAAAAGCACTCGTTTGGTAGACATTTATTCATTCAAGATGTTGTGTATTCAGAGGAATATCGGTGGTGTCAATTTGGGCTTTAATGGACTCATACTTTGGATAAAGCAGTGGCTTGCTGCGGGACTGTTGAGTAACTTGAAAGTCGTAAAACTTATGAATCTAGTTTGTGTTAAGATCGGCCATGGGGAAACTTTGCCTATTTTTACTTGCAAAACGTTGTGACTTAGAGTGTGACCCTTAGTACTAGATTGGTAGCCCCTCTGTTATGCTGCGGATTTATCCTTGTTAAAAATACTAACCGTTATTCCTTAGTAAACACCGTGCACATTTCAATGTTTGATAGAGGCTTTGTCCTGGTTCTTTTTACCTGCTAGTGGTAACCATATTCACCCTAGTTAATAGACAAAATTTCCCGTGGTAGGAAGAGGATGGCTTTGTTAGCCCAACCTTGTCTTTATTAATGAAATTTGAGCTACTATCCCTAACGCACTTGTGGATTTTTGGCGCCTTGAGTCTAACATTTCTTCCAGCCAACACCTCGGTTGACAGACAGACGTCGATGGCTAAAGGAGGTGCTTCTAATATTAACCTTAGGTTTAACTATAGAAACCTGAACACACCTGGTGTCGATATTGCTAAACAATGTTTGCATATCGGTATCTTTCTAGATGGACAAAGTAGCGGGTTACCAGTTGCTACTCGCCGATATGTTGGGCTCGAGGATCGGTGCAGATTGACAGTCAAGTTAATGAGATCACTGATTAGGTTACTCGCATTGTCATTTACTTGAGGAATAAGACTACATCGCTTTTCTTATCCGGATGGGTCTTGCCATCAAACGCTGCCACGGATTTAAACTTTGTGTCATGCAAGTTGGATAAGTTCGTTCGCTATGGGCTCATTTATGAACTACTATAACGGCCGATGACATTTCATCTGTACCTCATTGTGAAGCCTGAGGCAATAGTGCTCTTGTCGTCAAGTCCTGCTGGACTTGGATAAGATTCTTTTCTTACAAAACAAAAGTGGTTAAATACCACCATTTTATTTGCACAACCTAACCGCCTGTGCATTTTTGTAGCTATTTCGTCGATTTTCATGAGTGAAAGCAAGCTAATGATGAGCGATATTCAAGGCTTTCGAAAGGCTAGCTGTCGGATCCGGCTAATGCAAAATTTTGGTGAATCCACCATACTTATTCTGAAGTTTTGCCGTTCCTTCCTTCCTTTCCTTTTTTATTCCAAACTGATTTGCAAACACACCGGTACTAGCAAACAAGCAGAGCTAAGCTGCGCTCTTTTCTTGTTATATGTTCAATTTAGATGCTGTTACTACCGTTTTAGAATCAGGTTTGTTATGCCTACCATCAACGGGTATACAGAAATATCTCGACATTTTTGTTGCCATCATGGCTTTTGCATGAGAAAAATTGCCTAGCAGCTGGTAAACTTAGTAGATTACTTGATGCAGCGAAAACCGTCACAGAAAATTCTGTCTCTCTCGTATTAACTACGTTCGAAGTATACCGACACCATCAGCAATAATAAAATTCGGCAAGTAATCTGTTGACTAAATCGAATAAGTGATATAAGCATAATACATACTTCCTCGTACCAATTACCAGCTCATTTGAAACATTTACCAAAGTGGCGTCTTGCAAACACATAACCAGTCGAACTCGGTCATTATGTGATTGCTGCCGAGTTTCCCCGCGGAATCCTTCTTGTTTCGAAGGTTGAGGCGAAAATCCGTGAATGTCTCTAAGCGGTGTAACATCTACAGCTCTTCTTGAGCGCCGCGTCACAGCTATCTGTGGTTATCCCCAGTGAGAGCGTGGCGGGTACGGAAAGTATGCGCTCATCCTGTGCGTTTGTGAACAATAGTGTAATGGCTTCTAGCAATCGTGTTTTACTCACCAAATTATCGGGGATGTCAAGCAGAATGCTCTTTGACCTCGCTCATTTTCTTCCACCGGCCATGTGAGACATAGCCTCAAAAAGTACTTTTCAACAATAACCGATGCCTGCTTGCTGTTTGTAGAGATGGTCGGTACCGACTGATATTGTCGCAAGTGCGTTGCCGTAGTTCGGTATGCTGACACGAGTATCACCAGTCGGAGCCTAATGCTGCACAATTTGTGAACTGCCTGCAGTTGTGGCACGTTGTGCATTGGCCGTAAGCGGCCAGACATCTGCATTATGAAAGCAGGTGTCAGTGCCACGTTGTTACACTCCGAACATGAAGTGGATCGACCAACAAGTATGATATGACGAAATGTATCGACGGAAATGTCTAAGCTGATATATATCAAAGTATCAACCTTATGCCCAACAGCCGACTTCCGGAAGATAAATCAATCAAGCCCACTGAAATCGGCGGAGACCTGCTCAAAAGAAACGCCAAAATCGACCCTGAAGGAGTAAAAACAAATCGACTTACAGTCACATGCCCAGGTCTATGTGAGATCCACGTCAAAATCGCGCACTTCTCGTTGCGCGTAGTGTGTAACGTTGACGTTGCCAGGATCGCCACCGAGAGACATGTGTGAACGCTTAACACCGATAGTAGAAAGATGCCACTCCATTGACCATTGCTTAAGTACGTTGACTTCAGCCTACAAGGTATGATAAGCATGGTGGTTTCATATTTTAAAGTCATCCGCACGCAGACGAGATTGGCTGGAAATTCTCTGCGCTGAATCATCGACAAAAATTAAAAACTGTGCTAAACCAATGACAAATCCTTGTGGTGCATCTGCTGAGATAGATGTTAGAAAGCAGAGATCGGAAACAGCTTTTAAAAAACAGGTTACACCATTAAGAAACAAGGCGATCGAAAGATAAATAACACCTCTGATGCTGCATTGATCTCCTTACTTCAAAAGTGCGTTGTCTAGTATCCGGTTGAAAGCTCTAGCGAACCCGAAAAAAATAGCTTCTAATATGAGGCCATGTTCTTCAACGTCAGTTGAGCTGCAAACAAAATGCGACATGTTAGCTACGTATGACCCATTTGATAAGAGCCTGTGCTGAAATACAGAGATGAGAGAACTGTCTGATCTGGTTGACTGTGTTTTAGAGGATGAGTATATGGAGCTAAAATTCAACGCAAGCAGCAACTATGAGTTGGTTCCCTAGGGCCCGGCGGCGGTATCGGCAGGCACTGAAGCTGAAGCCTCGCGAGGGGAATACAAAAAACAGCAAGCATGCTAGCTTAATCTCGTTTATAACTGGCCATTTAAGTAAGAACAATTTTGCTATTTTTGTGTTGCATAATCAACAAATCCTAGCAGGCACAATGTACGGATCTCTCCACTAAGCCGGTGGATCGCTGCTGTTTCTACTGCCACCTCGAGTTTGGAAAACCT
>JTDE01003822.1:50091-68778 GCA_014338405.1 Paragonimus skrjabini miyazakii | reverse complement strand
AAAAAGTTGTTGTACAAAAATGAATCATCGTTTGCAAACAAAAATAAGCAAATCTCTTCACCTTCATATTTCCGAAATAACGTAGAATGCGACTCTGCGTTATTTTTTCATTAATTTTTCTGCCATTGAACAACCGCACATTTCTTGTTTACTTCTTCGAAAGACTGAAACAAAGAAATCTCTTGGGAACAGATTTTCACGACTTTAACTTCTGCAACATATCGCAAATTTTGAACAACTTTAATTGCTACGAATTATTTCTTAACTAAAAGATAACGGAGATATTTACGTTCTACCGATTACACGCAGCCAAGTGAGTACGCGCTAGACCCTCGTCCACTAACGGTTTAAAACGTCTTTCCTAATGATCAATCGAAACGCATTCTTAGCAGGCATCGAAGTAAAGAACACAGTGGGGTTTGGAAACAAACCGTATATTTCCAGCAATGTTTGAAAATATGATAAGTAGGTAGCTATAGCCTATTCTGGGAACAACTGCAGCAATCAAGAGGAGAACAGAGAGTAGCGCGAGACGGGCTACAGCCCATTTGGCGGCAATCAAACGCTCGCCAAGCGAAAAGTGCGTGGAACCTTCGAATGCTCGAAAATGTTCTGATTAAACGACTTTGGAAAATGGAATGGTAACTGAGTCGTTGGGAAAAGAGCACACTTCTGCTGCGTACACTTGGTTACACGACTGTGGACAGTGGCATTGAATTCGTGTCGGGCCTCCTTTAGCAGGCGTACACAGACTCATGCTTACAGAACAAACAAGCATGATAACACGGTTTTAGTTGGAATCCTTAAAGAAACCACACGACAGCTTGTCACTACAGTCTGAACCAGTAACTGTTGTGAACGCATGTTCCATTCTGAGATGTTGTTGATAGTTTAAGTTAATCGGGTGTAGCAGCGTCTAATGTGAACGTATAATTCACACCCAGACAATATTCATAGCTCAACGGAATGTGGCTGAATCGTTGATGATAATAATAATAATGGTATATTTCTCAACGCATTCGTGAGAAACACGCTCGGGTGTGCGTGATCATGACAAATAATTACATGCGGTAGAAAACAACAAATAGATATATAACAAGACAAACATGAAACCTGTTGACCAATGAAGACATAATCAAAGGGAAAATAGTCACAGTTTACAAAGTTCGATTCACACATAATGAAAGAAGGTAGTTCGTCTGGTCCCCGGTTTTAGTCCAACAAATGAGATGTTACATTAATTTATCCTTTACAAGGTTACGTAAAGAATAAGTTTCAAATATTTCAAGGTTATGTCGGGAGATGCATGCAAGTTCATCTTTGGGGTATTTCGCTGTTATTTGACGAAACTTCGATCGGAAAACTGTTGAAAAAATTCAGTCTGGACAAGGGAAAACGGGAAGTTCCAAAAGCCAACGAAGAATTGAGCAGACTCCAGCGCGGGACACTGATGACTGCTCGAAAACGTCAAAGAGTTGAAAACCTCACTAATTACTCGGCCAATATGGGGTTTTAAGCTCTTATTCATGGCGAAAATTTTCCTTGCGTTATGGATGCTCGTGGGAATAAGAAAAAGCACAATGTCATTTGTTAAATGGGAAAATGGGAAGTAATCACATGTAATGTGAAGATTAATGTAAACGTTAGATTTTTGACAAGAACTTTACGCGGTATAACTATTTTTGTTTTCCCAATAAAGTGTATAATATTGGCAGATAATTGTTATGGCATTCTGCTATAATTGGGTAACCAGCAGCTACTTCTAGACCAGTCTGAATGTTTATCACGTGTTAATCAAAACTCCGTCCGAAGTCTTGACGTCAGTTTGTTTTATAGGGTTCAGCGTTTAAGGTAGAATATGTATTTCATAGCACGCTACAGTTACTAATGGATAATGAGGAGGGTTTGAGGCAAGGGAGACAACGCACGATGTGAATTGTGGTTATAATTAGATTATATAAGGCAAACGAGGGAGTGTTTTCCACAATTTTCTGTGGTGAGCTTTTGTATGCTGGCCTGGTTAACCTTCAATACTGACTACCATTAACTAAAGTCTGACTGATAAGCGAGATGAGCGGGTTATTACGAATGGGCATATATGTAAAATACGGAAAAGTGTATGTGTGAGATATAATTCTTTTTTTCTGTTTCTTTCTGGTTTAAGTACAACTCTATATTAGTGACGCACGTGAATAAAATGGTGCGATTCCGTGAGTGTGTAATGAATCAAATACGAGATGGGGTGTGAGTAATCGGTGGATAAGCAGTAAGCAGTTTCAGGAAGCTGTTTTTGATGGTACTCTGGTAGTAAAGATGGGTACATACGTTTATCCTGCTGACGACTAGACATCATCTGGACCACATCCAAAAAGGTCATCAGAAGATAGACAACGTTTGAAGATTTACATTATGTTTGATGATGTAAGGCTCTTTTTAAAATGCTGAATGCTGTTATTGGCTCTGATTTCATTCGGAAGTCTATTCCAAATATGGGAACATTTTACAATAAAGAAGTTGGCTAGTATCTTTTTGCGAGCTAACAGAATTGGCAAAGTGGAACCCTTATTTCTTAGACCATGAGGGGAGCTGTGATGGAAATGAACTGCGAACGCTGTGATGATGGCGTTCGAGTGTATCAGTTTATACAGAAGTGTAAAATTCAACTTTAGTATTGGTAATCAAAGTGGATCGATACTGTGTTTGACAACGTTCACTATAGGTGAGCGAGGATGTATATCACATTAAGCTTTTAGTAAATGATCGTTGGAGATTTTCTAAAACAAGCTTATCGGACTTGCGTAGGTTGCAGTAAATGAAGGTGCAATACTCAAGTTGAGGTCGAGCGCACATTTTGTAAACAGCCAGCCTTGCATCCGGTAGACCGAATGTCTTTTTGATGCAGCCTATCGTTCTTCTAGTTTTTGCTACCTGAAGGCGTACTTGTTCAGAGAAGTTGAAGGAATTTGAATGCCATATTCCTAAATCTCGAACGGATATGGTGGTGTCAATATGATGACCGTCTAGTGAGACAGACTTATTGGGTATTTGACAACCATAGGTGATAACGTTCGACTTGTTTGCTGAGAACGCCATGAG
Source organism: Paragonimus skrjabini miyazakii (assembly GCA_014338405.1). Lineage (NCBI taxonomy): Eukaryota > Metazoa > Platyhelminthes > Trematoda > Plagiorchiida > Troglotrematidae > Paragonimus > Paragonimus skrjabini miyazakii. Next base: position 65,682 of record JTDE01003822.1, on the reverse strand, counting down.
CCATGTTTTGCACCATGACTCCAATGATGCTAGGTCGTGTCGTATATTTTGTAGACACGAGGCGAGGTTGCTGGGGTGGCGGAATGTGCGAACGATTTTGATATCGTTAGCAAATGGAAAAAACTTGCTTATTAACATGCTTAATGACATCGCATACGTTATTTATACACATGAGGAAGAGCAGTGGTCCCAGAACGCTTCCTTGAATCACCCCACTAGTCACTGGTTTTGGCATTGAGCAGTGCTCTCTTATTTTGACAGTTTGGGTTCGGCCTTCAAGATATGATTGAATCCAGCTGTACAAGGAGTCTTGTATTCCAAGGAATGCAATTTTGATTAACAGGCGCTTGGGGGGGCACACGATGAAGGGCCTTTTGCATCGACAGATACCGATATATGGTTTAAAAATTCCAATTGACATGTAATGAAAGAGCGCCCACTAAGGAGACCATGCTGCGAAAGGTTTATAAGGTTTTGTGACCCTAATAACTCGACGATGGGCGCTTTTATTATTCTTTCAAACATCTTTGAGCAGATTGGTGCATGGTTTTTTATTGGACAATAGTTGCTAATTTCCTGTCTTGGACCATTTTTGTAGCGGGGCATTATGATTGGCTTTTTCCGCTAGAGAGGGATGGTGCTGGATAGGAGTGATAGCGTGAACAAATTTAGTAAAAGGATGGGTACATCGTCACCTCCTTGCTTCGTGACGACTGGTGGGATACCATCTGGTCCAGAGTGGATTTTGGGTTTAACGGTAGTCAAATGTAAGCGGATACTTCTAGCATCAATATTGCACAGAACTTTTGTTGTTTTCAAGGGAATAACGGGTAATACTGTGCTCTCGACGCTGAAAGCAGCAGCAAAATGTAAGTTGAAGAGTTCACATATTTCAACTGGGTCATTCACAACCGTATTTTCTTTTAGAGTGATAACTTTTATAGGAGGATCCCTCATGGAATTTCTCCGTCTCATCAGTTGCATTAGTCTCATGCTCCTTTGCTCACTGCCAAGCGCAAGCTTTTCTTCGTTTGCACAATGCAGTTGCGTTCCGTATTCTATGTGTACAAACATACTGCTCATTTGCATTACTGGAGAGAAATCCAATGTTCTAATGTGCATCTGCTGAAGTGATTAAACTATGCCAGTCTCTTTTGCTGTTAGGATTCTACCTTGCACATAAGAATCAACGCGTTTTGACTTTATGGAGGTCAAAATATCGATACAAAATTGGGAATGTTTGATACATTCCTCGGTTGCTACTTTTGGGTCTGATGTAAGAAAAGACATATTCCAATTCGAGGATTTTAGTAAGAAGGAGTAGGTACTCCGATCGATGTATTTGATCGGATGGTAGAATACAACTGTGGGTTTGATAACTGTATTGGAATCAAACGGACACTTGACAATATTATGGTCACTTCTTGGAAATTGTTCCAGAACGGATATCCCCGCGGACGAGATACCTGTAGTGAATATGAGAGCCAAAATGTTTCTGTCTGGTGGGCGCTAAGACATGATGGTTCCATCCATTCAGCTGAATGCATGAAAGAAAATCAGCTTGCTTCGCAGGAGCTGTGAATGAGGTCCAGGAGATATTAGGCGTGTTAAATTCATCACCTATTAGTTTGTGTTCGCAAGGTATGTTTGATACATGGCTTATCACCTCCACAAGTTCAGTCAAGTCACTGCTGGTAGCACTAGGCGGTCGGTACAATAAGAAGTCGCGAGAACCTATAGAGACCATTAACCACAACGAGTCCTCGATTTTACTAAGACTAGGCTCGTCAAGTGTAACTGCGGAAAATTGCTCTTTTAGGTAAAAGATGCATCCACCACCTCGTCTTGTGAGACGATCCCTACGAAATATCGTATATCCCATGAGGCTTGGTTATGTGTTTGTATTATCAAGGGAGTACCACGTCTCAGTGACGAGAATTATATGGGGATTAGAGAAAAAGACAGAAGATCTAAAGATGTACATCTTACTTATCAATGATCTTACGTTTTTGAGTAATAAATAAGTGGAATTGATTCTATCAGGCGCAATATTTCGGTTGCTAAAGAACTGCATGTCAGATGTGGAAGAGGGTTATGAAATATCATGTGGAGAGGTCCGGTTCAAGGGATATATCAGCTTTTCACGAATGTTCGAGTGGATGTCACGAAGATTTGACTCCACGACAGAAAGTGCTGGAAGAGTGTCATTATAGCAGGATGACTGAATGGGACATGAGGAGGGGAGCCAGGTGGTGGTGGATGACATTCCGGACGGTGCACTAAAAAAGGGCTGGGTTGGAGGACATTTGTGCTAGTTATATAATCAGGTGGTGATTACCTAACGGATTATATACATTGGAAATTTGGTTATTAGTATCCTCCATGTTTTGGATAGAAGAATAAGGTATTGTGGAGCTATTGGGTAATGCATGGAAAGTGTTAAATCTATTATAGTTGTGGATTGGCTTGAAAGCAGCAGAGAACCAATTGTTCATTTTTGTCTGCAAGGCATTGTCTCTTAAAATGTGGTTTTTAGAACCAGATACGTAGCGTTTATGAAATATCGCCGATTTACCCTTATGTTGTCAATCTAGAACACTGTTTTCTAGTAATAATATATATTTCTCAACGCATTTGTGAGAAACACGCTCGGATGTGCGCGATCACGACAGATAATTACATGCGGTACAAAGCAACAAATGGATATATAACAAGACAAACATGAAATATGTTGACAAAAGAAGACGTAATCAAAGGGAAAATAGTCACAGTTTACAACGTTCGATTCACACACAATGAAAGAAGGTAGTTCGTCTGTTCCACGGATTCAGTCCAAAGATGAGATGTTACATTAATTTACCTTTCACAAGGTTAGGTAAAGACGACGTTTCAAATATTTGAAGGTCAGGCGGGGAAATACGTGCAAATTCATCTTCGAAGAATTTCGCCGTTATTTGACGTAATTTCATTCGGAAAAATGTTGAAATAGTTCAGTTTTGGCGAACGAGGACGGGAAGTTCCAAAATTGGGTGAAAAATTGAGCGGATTTCAGCACAGGACCTCGATGATTGTTGGAAAGGGTCAAAAAGTTGAAAATTTCACTAATCGCTCGGCCAATATGGGGTTTTCAGCGCCCATTCATCGCGAAACCCTCTCCTGCACGACACAAGTTTCAGCGCTGGTTTGGGGATCTGTTCAGACCTTCTGGGTCTGCGGTTCACATGAACAGTCACTCCAGATAATGGAGGGAAATACCTACAATAAGAAGAGGATGGATTTAATTGTCCAGCCTCGTCTTTGTTCTCAAACTTTTGGATATTGCCCTTAACACTGTGGAGAACTTTGGGCACTTTAGGTCCAGGACTCATTCCAATCAGCGTCTCGGTTGGCGGAGGAAGTCGATGAATAGTAGAGGTATATTTTTGGCGCTAATCTTGGGTTTTACTGGAGATACTTGAACATGCCAAACGTCAACAGAGCTGGGCGTGGTTTGTTTTTCCGTATTCTTCTGAACGGACACGGTAACGGTGTTGCCAGTTTCGACTTGCAGATCTAGGGAAGTAGTGGAACAGTCTAGATCAACGATCAAGTCAATGAGGTTGTTGGTTTGGTTACTCGAGTTCTTTTTTACTTGGGAAATATTTGTTCGCAATATTTCCCGTTGGAGTGGTGTCTTGTCACCAAACACTTTTATCAACTCAAAATTTGTGGCACGTATAATTTGGTCTTGTTTTTTGACGAACTTATTCGCTACAAGTTCGTTCGTGAACTACAGTAACAGTGAACAGAATTTTTGCTGTACCTCCTTGGGAAATCTTAGACAGTGACAGTCCTGGTCTTCCACCTTACCAGCCTTGAGTAAGACGTTTTTCACGGTCAGCAAAGGTATTTTGTCAGGCACGTTAAACACAACCACCTTACTAGCACAACGTATCCGCTTGTGCAGTTCAGTAGCCATTGTGTCAATAAGCATTCCAGTAGCTGGGAGATCTTTATGACTACAAGTAGTAGTCTCAGGATGGGTGCTAACTGGAGCATTTAGAGTGCTTACTATCGGATTCAGCCAGTGCAAAATTATGGTGAATTTTTCATACTTACTGTGTATTTTTGCCATTTCAGCCTCAAGGTCCGGTATTAATAATCAGAACAGCAAACATATTGGTAATCGGAACTGAACAGATCTTTGTGTCGTTCCTTCCTTGTATGGGGCTACCCAGCAAACAAAACGGAGCTGGACCGGAGTTGGACCGTGTCTGGCCACAAGTCGGACCGGATCCGGCCCGCACTAAATGCCGGAGTCGGTCCAGCTCCGGTTTGACCAGACAGGCAGTCGGCCAGCGAAATAATTTGCCAGCTTTTCATTTACTAAATTTTATGACGCATACTAGCACGACCGTTCCCTTAGTGTTCCATGAGCGCCAAATACACCCAATCACAATGAGAGCTACTAGCTGTGGCGACTGTTATAAATGATATTTTTGATAGTCACATTCACTTATAAATTTTTGATGATCCTAGCTTTTTACCTACTCTCGTTTTAGTCAAGCTACCCCATTTGTAATATCAGTCCAGGGCTGCAATCACAACTCGCTCCGTGCCTCGCTAGCTTGACGTGCCTATCTCTGTACTCTATTTTCCAGGGTCGATACTAATACACAAGGGTTCACGCGCTGAGTCCTTGCTTTTCATTGTCGATCGGGTTTTGATAGTGACCACAGACTGGGTATTAATCTGTTGGATCAGCTCTAACAATTGGTGAGCCCGGTACAGCTACAGTCGTCCTTTGCGTCTTGGTGAGTTCGTTCCTTTGCATATTTGTTGTATTTCTTGACGTTCGCATAAACGGTTGTTTTTTGTTCGTGTATTCGTTCATTCATATATTTTCTTAATTCGGTTTCATAGCAGCTCTTGATAACTCATAACCACGTAATCACTACCCAATATCTGAAATTTTATCGAAGGACGTTGACAGCCCCTCCATCGGTACAAATGGGTTTTGGAAATGGATTCCCTTCTTTGGTTTGTTTACTTAGAAGCAGAATTTTTCAACAACGGAATTTTGTCTGCTCAAACAAGTTTCTGTCAGTTGTTATCCAGATTTCCGAGTGAAGTCACCATACAGCTTCGCGATATTATAGTAAACCAGCCAGTGGAGCATAGGTACGATTCCCTGAAAAAAGCAGTTATTAATCGAGTGACACCTTCTGGTAAGACCCGAGTACAACGACTTTTTCACGACTTGAAGCTAGGCAAAAAACGCCCTTCAGCATTGCTAGCAGAGATGCAACAACTCATCGGCAACTCGCACATGGAGGAATCCCTCATCAGGGAACTCTGGCTTAGCAAACTGCCAGAAGCAACGCAAGCAATAGTTTCAGTTGCTCATTCACAAACTCTCGCCGAGACAATGAAAATCGCTGATCAAGTAGTGGAGCGTTTTCAACCAATACTGGGTTGCTTGAGTGTACCATACCCTACTCCACGTTTTACAATAAGCACGAGCAGTTCCGACAAGGCGATTACCACAAAACGTGGTCCAGCAGACATTGAGGCTCTGACAGCAGAAATTACAGCTTTGTGACGTAATTTGAAAAAATTGCCTCAAACCGTTCCTCAGATTGTCGACCTGATATATCTTCCAGGCGACACAAACCGCGATCAAAAACTGATTGTTGTTTGTACCACGAACGTTTTGGTAATAGAGCCAAGCGTTGCACTAAACCTTGCATCTATGCCTCATCAAGGCGATGCAAACTCAACAGCCGAACCTTAACGGCAAACAATGCCGTCAACGCTAACTCTCCCTGTGGACTCATTCTTGTACGAGGTTTAGAAACCGGACACACGTTCCTGGTTGATACCGGGGCGCAGGTTAGCGTGTTTCTGTCCACAAAAGACGAAGTGCAGCCCATGCAGCCAACAGCTCCGCGCTGCAAATGGCACTCCTATAACCACATACGGACGACGATCTTTAACGCTTAATTTGGGTCTTCGGCGGACATTCCGCTGGGTGTTTACAGTAGCCGCGGTACCTTTCGCGATAATCGGGATCGATTTTCTCCGGCATTTCGACCTTCTGGTCGATACGAGACGCCGACTGTTAATCGATTTCAGCGCTAAGCTAAGCATAACGGACACGCACGCAACAGTTGCAGCTATAACACCTATATACGCTCAACCCGCCGCTTCTAGACAATTCGTGAATCTCTTTACTGAGTTCCTGCAGCACATCGAACGATATTCCCACGGTGATCTCTAATGTCACTCATCAAATCCGCACTAAGGGAACCCCGTCTCAGCACGGCCTCGCCGGTTGGCTCCCGACAAACTAAAACTCGTCAGGGCAGAGTTTGAGCACATGCGCGAACTCGGGATAATACGCCCTTCCGTGAGTCCATGGGCCTCACCGCTGCATAAGGTCCCTGAGAAGTCAAGTGGTTGGCGCCCATGCTGTGATTACCGCGGGCTCAACAAAGCAACCGGCCCTGATAAATACTCAATCCTGCACATTCAGGATTTAACTACTTGCTTACATGGAAAAACCATAGTCTGCAAGATAGACCTAGTACGTGCTTATCACCAGATTCCAGTAGCTAAAGACGATATACCCAAAACCGCAGTAATAACTCTTTTTGGCCTCTTCGAGTTTCTTTGAATGCCATTTGGCTTGAGCAACGCAGCTCAAACTTTCCAGCGCTTCATTCATGAAGTGACTCTTGGTTTGGACTTTGTCTACCCTTATCCAGATGATATTTTAGCTGCTAGCACTTCATAGGAAGAACACCTTACGCACCTTCGCACCCTACTGGAACGTTTGACCCAACACGGCGTCACAGTTAATTCCACTAAATGCGAACTAGGTAAGGCCATAATAGAATTTCTGGGTCACGAAATCTCAGAAAATGGGATCGCCGCACTCACGGATAGGGTAAAAGCCATCTGTGAATACCTAGAACTAACTTAGTTTAAGCAACTTTGTCGTGTTAGTGGTCTGGTCAACTACTACCGACGTTTCATGTCTCGTTGTGCGCATATAATGCAGCCAATGACGGATCTTCTCCGTGGAGTTGAGCGCAAATTCCAGTTCACCGAGGCTGCACGCACTGCGTTCATTGAGCTTAAGGATGCGGACGCCGACTTAGCTCTCCTTGCTCATCCTGATCCGAACGCACCACTGTCAATAGTAACCGACGCTTCCGACAAAGCTGTCGGCGCTGTTATGCAGCAATTCGTCGGTAAGCAGTGGGAACCTTTAGCTTTCTTCTCCAAACGCTTACAACCAGCGGAATCTCGCTACAGCATGTTTGGTAGAGAGTTACTGGTAATCTATTTAAGCATTCGCCACTCTCGGCATCCGGTAGAAGGCAGGACCTTCATGGTTTATACTGATCACAAACCGTTGATTTATTCTTTGAGCGCTTCATTCGACAGGAATTTCCCAAGGGAAGTTAGGCATCTGGACTATATCTCTCAGTTTACGACTGATATACGACATGTCTCAAGTACCGACAACACTGTCGCGGACGCTCTTTCACGCGTCCATAACCACTGCGCAACTGCTGACAATGGCATCGATTTGGCAGCCATGGCTGCCGCACAAGCCACCGATCCTGAGATCGAACATCTTCGCCAAAAGAGCTCTCTGACAATCCAACCCATTCCTCTGACATCGTCAGAGGGAACGGTCCTCTGCGATACTTCCCAGGGCACACCTCGCCCTGTAGTGCCCGCAAAAAGCGTTCCGACCCCGGAACGCCCTGCAACTCCCGCATCCCCAAACCCTGCTACCTCTACCTCTAGGCATAATCGGCTTGGTAGGGAGCTTCGCAGGTCAGTACGTTTTGCAGAATATGTTAACATTTTTTATTTTCGGAAATGAAGGTTTTTTCGTAACATGCACATGCGTACAAAAACAAAAAACACAAAAAAAACTTTGTTTTGGCTATCATGCCTATATAGTTGTCTCATGCGTTACCAGGTCCACAACCCAAACGGCGTTTTTTTTGACCAGGTTTATTTTTATGCTAACCCCCTTCTTTCTTGGGTCCATCAAACTTAGACAGGAGCACAATAACAAGAAACAGAAAACCGAAAGCGCTCAAATTCAAAATTGCTGGGTCTATAGTCGTTGGCTATGAAATTATTAAGTCGACCGGATAAGTTGACACGGTGAGTTGTCCATTTCCGCCAGTCGTGCGGGTGCCTCACCGTGTTTCTCATTTTCAGACTATCCGAACATGGTGCGTGGAGAGACAAATCCAGCTACCTACCGTACAGCATTGGACCAACCTATCCCCTTTCCTCTCAAAAGTTTTTAGGGTTGGACAGCCCGCTGCGATAGAGAAGAAACGCACCGAAGACTAAATAATCAAAAACTAACAGCGCATCGGCCATTTTTTCGACTAACCCTCCTCTGAACTTTGACATTCTCCATCCCATGTCATTATTCATCTTGCGTATCACCCTGTAACTGTGATAATCCTGAAAGACATGATATGTATATTTTCTTCCCTCTCTCTCTGGAATAACGAAGGCTTGTGTAATACTTACTAGCCTTCTGGGGGAGAGCTATGTAGCGACTGTAAAAAATGATATTTTTGATAGTCACATTCACTTATACATTTTTGATGATCCTAGCTTTTTACCTACTCTCGTTTTAGTCAAGCTACCCCATTTGTAATATCAGTCCAGGGCTGCAATCACAACTCGCTCCGTGCCTCGCTAGCTTGACGTGCCTATCTCTGTACTCTATTTTCCAGGGTCGATACTAATACACAAGGGTTCACGCGCTGAGTCCTTGCTTTTCATTGTCGATCGGGTTTTGATAGTGACCACAGACTGGGTATTGATCTGTTGGACCAGTTCCAACACGTCTGCTTTCATCAACCGGGTAACGAAATTCGCAAATCTTGGAATTATGAAAAAAAACATATTGATCAAACGATTGTTTTAATGAAAATAAAGGTTGCAGGTAGTTAACAGAAAGTCCCACGTATGGAAATTAACATCGTGTTCTTTGTCAATATCCGCATGAGCTTAGTATTCATTCCATGCCTTGATACCTACAAAAGAAACAAGTTTTTAGTACGTATTACAGGTGGAATATCTCGGCTAATTTGCAAGATACGACAATAATTTATAGGGACAATCTGATAGAGAACTTATCTTTGTTTCTGAAACTGAAGGATTCATTCATGAATGCATCCGAAATGATGTAGGAAATTCCATTGAACTTGTGCAAATTCCATTTCAAGTTTTTTCCGAATTACGTGTAATTAATATAATCAGTTCACCGTGAATAAGGCCGAAACAAGGAACTTGATTTAATTAAATTAATTTAACACATTTACTAAACTTTATACGAAATTGTGAGTGACCACAATCCGCAAGCGGTGCAACACAACCGAACTCACCACGCACGAAACAAGTGAAACTGTTAATGCGCGTTTAATGGAGGCACGAATTAAAACAAACGCGCACAAAATTGTGGTAGTCTTGAATGCATTGGGAGTGAAAGTTATGAATGTGATAATGTGTTTTAGAAATTTTCAACAGCTCGTTTGAATACCACAATGGGCGTAGATATTACCAATTGTTGTTCTCATCTGATTCGCATACTGTGTGGCCAACCGTTGGCCAGATGTTGGCCAACACCTGGGTGTCGTCCATGCGTTTGCTGGGTCAACTTTACCGTTGAAATTACCGCTTCGGCAGCAGATTTTGGCTCCTTAGCGATAGCAGCAGTGGAACATATGTTGGACCTGGTGTCTGGGGATTTTTGCCTCTCTTTGTTGTCACCACGTTTTTTTTGCACGAGGCTGATCGCCTGGCAACTGACAATTTTTGAATACTAGCTGACTTATTGGGCAGTACGGTAGAATATTCTTTTTTAGACAAATAATGATCAGAACGATTAAAAGCAATTAATAGTGACAGAAAACAGCAAATAGTAAGCTAAGTTGAGCGGGTATTTGATATAAATGAAAACTACACTTGCATGCAATAATAAATGGTCGTACGGGACGACTAATGTATACAAAGGACAGCGATTACAGACAGTCTCGATGCAATCCAAGACCAGAGAAAATACGTAACGAACAATCACAACCAGTGTATTAGTGATAGAGAGACGATGCGGTGATCCGTACAAACCCAATGGCAACACGAAAATCAAAAGTCCCAACAACAAAGGGTTTTCAAATCGTTCAAACAAGTAAGTCCAGGGGTAATCAAACGTCACAGTTTTAGGGACGTTCATGTCGTGTGGGACAGATAGAATAATACGTAGGCTGACGACCTGAAATAAATAACAAGAGAGAGAACATCAGCGGAAAGTTTAAATCGCCTGCACAACAGTTTCTGCATTATTACACTGGCTTTTTTCGAATCACGCACTTGGTGAGGAGTTCCAGTGTATCAGGCTGAAGCAGCTACTAGTGTAAACATACACTGCATACTCAGATCTTCTTTATGGACCAGGTCAGCGGGATCGAGCTGGCGGTTTCGTTCCCTGAACAGATCAGAATCCGCAATGCTTGATAACGAATCCAAATATATCGTTTTATATACAACTCTTATGTGTGATATTATGTGAGGAACAGTTTGACGAGTTGGTTCGCAGGATTCCCCTATCCGAGTATGACTATTAACTGATACCTGGCGAACGGTCGGGTTCCCACATTGGCAATAGACTGGGAGTGTAGGATCAAGCGTGCCGGAGACGACCGGTTGAGAATAACACAACGAGTAGACAAACTATGTTGTCGACCTACGAGGTCAACGCGAGAGTAAACGACTACCAAGACGAAACAGTAGCAGGGCGGAGCGACAATTGTGGACACAGCGCGGCCGTACATTTGAGTGCACTTGGTAGTTGTCGGTTCTCTACTGGTTTAAACAAACGTTTTAACACAAACAAAGTTTGAGAACAAAATGGGTACAAATGGCACTCATAACTCTAATATAGTTGAAAATAACTAATAGGGTCGCTACAATTGTCAAAAAATTGTATCTATCGACAGTCGCACTTCCTAATGATTTTAGACAATCGATCTATGACTACTCAATTTTTGCGAGGAATTATTTGGAGGTAGATCACAAGTTTTCCTACTGTTTATACATTAAACAACAAACAGCAGTTCATCGCAACTGCAGCAACCCTAAAAGCTATTTCCAGAATCATTATTTCCTAATCGGCCATTGGTCTAACTTTGGAGAAACTCCAGCCGTTGCAACCAAGTATATGGTTACCCAGTAAACACGCAGCCGACTCGGCCAAGTAGGCTAAGAGTAGGCCAGGTGTTGGCATGTCTTTTCTACTCCACTGACCAACTAAAGATGAGAAACTTCGGTGAATGGCACGTTATCAGGGGACTACTTTTGCGGTTGAATAATGATAACCAATAATCTAAGAAGGGCAGTTTTCACTACAATATATAGTTATTTGACTACGGAATAGGTGGTTGCTATTTTAGGGCAAATTTTGTTCATCCAGGCTAGTTAGATAGCTCTGGGTCATTTGCCTGTCACGTGCATCTGGTTTGGCCGGTTTTCACGCTGCTGTCTTTCGTGACGTTTCATGGATAATCTTAGATAACAACATGTCATGTCACTCTGAACGTTTGTGTGATAGAACCTGCTTTCATTTTTCAGTGAAGATTTGCTACAACTTGACCTGAAGACTAATTTTTCACCTAGATGTTTGATTTTTGGATCTTCATACTCCCTGAAGCCATCTGGTTAATAAACTTCTGATGCGCCATGAGTACCGGGCGAAGGCTGCATTGTCGTACCGCTAAACGTCGTCGAATACGGTGGGAACGTCTACGACTTAGCATCAGTTTTGTCGGTGTCTCCTCCATTACTACCTCAGTCACCTTGGAGAATGAAATTATTCCATCAGAGAAACCTGGTAGTCCCTCATTTTGTTGTCTGTTTTAAATTAATGATGACGAAGATGACCAGGTAGTGAGGAACATGTATCCAGCCTCATCTGTTAAGGCAATACGCAATCTGCACGGCTCATGTGAGTTCTATGGACAACATATTCAATCGTTATAGTGGATACTTCGGTAACAGCTTCATTTATTCCCGACGCAGTGAGATTATTCTCCATTCACAAGATGTCCCTCAAGGCCGCTGATCTAGAGCTGTTTATTTCGTTATTGAAGCCGCTCATTCCTGAATTGCCTTTAGATTCAAGAACTGTGCGCAACACTCCAAGAACGTGCCCAAAGAAGATGCTTCTCAAGGGTTCGTACGTGCACATTGGACTCCACAACTGCCTGCAAATTGTGCATAAAATGCACCAGTTCAGAGACGACGACCGCTTAACTTTGCAAGACATTAGAAAAGCTCGTGACTCCCGAGGTCATGATGAGCAATGTGATAGCTTATATCAACAGCAATCCAACGCCGCAGTCACAATCAACCATCTCCTACAGCCACTTCACTTGCCAGTGCGGGATTTGGGGATTTTCCTAAAAATGAACAATTATACGATAACGAAGAGGTCTACAAAGATTTCGTAAGCGATGTGCACGATAATTTTCTGTAATATGGATTCATGGAATATTTCTAACCTCAGTTTGTTAATAAAAAAGGAAACGTAGTGTTGACGCCTTGTGTTCCCTTGAATGTCAGCAATCAACTTTTACTTCGAGTTCATTGCTAGATGCAGGCAGTCGTTATGATGTTGTTGATTGTTGCTTTTCTTTCGTAGATTCGCACCCTTGCAGTCGTTCACCGGGGACGCACAGCTGATGAGTGCACACGAAAGATATGTAACTGTGTGTTTGTCAAATCATTAAGGATGGAGATAAACTGGCTGGGGACGAACGGGAAGTGTCGCCTAATGGACACTAACATCTTCCAAGCAATTATAAGTAATGTTTTTGTTCTGATTCTTCAAAAGATGCCGTTTAATCTGATGGAAACTACCCCCCAAGAGAGTGAGGGAATTGTGAAACATTTCACCATGAGGTGGTTCCAAGGAGCCAAAGACAGAGACGGTGGGAGATCGAAACACCGATACTCAGAAACTAATCGCAAACAGGTAGGAACCTATAGATTTGCGAAGTTCATTTAAGTAAAAGGGCAATCCGGAGCTGGAAGACGCAAAAACAGCTTGGAAGAGGAAGCCAGAAGAAACCATGAACAGGTACGGTATATCGTGGATGCATGGGTGAGGTTGGTTGCAGTAAACCCACCATACAAAAGCGTCGCTAAATTTGTATGATGTACATTCTTTTCTCCGGGTTGACCAAGTAGATTTGGATGACCACGAATATTTATATCCAAAGGAGGCGCGAAGATCTCTGAAACTAATGCCACCACCGGGGGTACACCTACCAGGTAAAAGTGGATATTTGTCGGAACCATAGTCTAACAGTAGGTGCCACATAGGGGTTTTTAATGTGTTTCACATAAACTTGATTTGTGATGTAGTGAAGCCGTCTGTTGCAAGTCTTGTTGATTCGTGTCATGTGTTCACATTTTGGTTTATTTCCTTTCGGGAGATTTTTTGTGAAATTTCAGTATTGCCTTCTCGTTTTTCTCCATTGTTTTTCTATACCCTGTTGTTCCCTCTTTCTTTGTTTTTCTTTTCAGGTTTTGTTACATTCGTATTTCTCGTACAGCATGCTGGATTCCAGGATGCCTTCAACTTCAACGGGAATTGTTTCTAATTGCTTTACTTTTTGGACTCTGTCAAGTTTTTTATGAAATATACGTGTACTTTTTTGTTGCGGTAATTTTCGTTTTGCTGTGATCTTCTGTGTGTTCAGCGGTCACGTTGAAGATGTTTACGTTAGTATGTCCGTCGCAGGAGCAATTTGGATAGCTATAGGATGCGTCCATTGTCCACCTCCATATCGTTCCGCGTTAGATCATTTGAAGGTATTCATAATAAACGCTTCATTACAAAAATGATCCTGTTAAATTGACTTGACATTTTGCTGCCAGATAAGATCGATCGCTAGGAAGAGAATTCGGTTAAACTTACGGAATAGTGTCAGTAGGTTGTAGGCGTTGGATTACGTAAGTTTCGATCTACTTCAGTTGTTGAAGCGAATAACTAGGAATGTAAGGAAGGTTCCGTTAGCGCAGTTGGCCTACTCGGATCCTACTGTGGCCTACTGGAATCCCACTCTGGCCCACTCTGCTCCGACTCTGGCCAGAGTCGGACCGGCTCTGGATTTTGTTGCACGCCTACTCGGATCCGACGCCTGGCCAACTCTTACCAGAGTCGGACTGACTCTGGGCCAGAGTCGGCGTGTTTACTGGGTAGTGAACGATTGTGAAAACACCCCAACATTTTGGACTTGAGGAAGTTGGAAACAACAGATGTGTTAAGTTTAGCACTGTAGTGTCTTGTACAGCATTTCGTATTGCATAAGTTTCATTGTTTTTCGCATTTTTCACCTTCAAATTCGCAAGTCATGTGAATTGATTCAATTAACAATACAAGACTTTCAAGGTCGCGAGCCCTGTGTTCTCTCTCTGCGTGCAGTGTCGCATGTGTACATACTTTTGGGGGAGTTAACACATCAGTCGTCGGAAATATCTTCGTTATGACCTCTAACGTTACCTGGGAACTATACGACAGATCGCATCGACTGGATACTTCATTCAGTGTGGTGGAGCTCTAACCGACGCACCTTCACGAACTACTGTGAGTCAGTTATCTCCATTTTTTTATCACCTTTTGCTTTCATATTCACACCCGTATTGTATATAGCGTTTAGATCCACCACAACACACTGGAGTCCGCAAAGCAAATTTCTTTGCATTTCCGGGCTGTCTCAGCTGTCACCTTAAAACTACATATTGACAGATCAGCTCAATTTAAGTGCCTGGCTACTCAATGTGAGTTTTTCCCAAGTCGACTTCCATCATCGGTTACCTCTATGAAGTGAAAACAGCGACAGATGGTGATAACATCCATACTCCAACTTTTCCGCTTGAAGGAAAGAACGGTCTGTACCATAAAGTGCAGCCCTACTCTGCGTCGTCGCGAACTGCGGTGCTTGGGATGTGCCTACCAGAGCTTTCGTGAAACCCACGAAACAGCATTCTGGACACTGCTCTCTTGATCAATACAATTCGCGAGGTTTGCTTCCAAATGACAGAATAACCATCCAGTAAACTTCGACCAGGAATAAATTTTCATTAACACGCAGTCATGAGTGATAATGTGGGTACCTTCCCACAAAGTATCACTCCAGATTTGACGAGTTACCCAGTGGCAATAATTCAGAAGACAACAAACAGCGCAGTACTCTATATATTGCCACGACCGAGAAGCGATAAAATGTACAGCCAGCAAGTGAGAAAAAAGGGGAGGTAGGTTTACCCAGTGCTGGATGATAGTCTTCAGGAGTTGTCTCTCCTTTGCACCAAGTCCAAGTGATCTAAAACTGAACAAACGGTGAAATACCTGTACCGGGTAGAAAAACAAGCTCACCGTGTTAAGGGAAAGTTCAGCAGCAATAATTCGTTGGAGATGTAATACCATTTGGGTGATATTGTAGGTCGGCTGTGCTGAAATCACGCTTAAAAAGAACCCAGAGAAAACGTGTTAGTGTATGCCGA
>JTDE01003822.1:0-35047 GCA_014338405.1 Paragonimus skrjabini miyazakii | reverse complement strand
CTGTGCGTTCCAACCATCGCATATATATGTGTGTAAGTTTCGATCCCTCAATATCCTGCACGGATCGTCACGAGTAGTCCAGTACACCACATTTCTGTAAGTCAATAGACACGCATCAATAAGGCAAATTGCAGTTTGATGTACAAGCAAATTATCGACAGCAACAACACAATTTCGACTCCCTGGAGCCTTCAACAAACGTCGGAAACCTAGGCCTTTTAAACATCCTTCCGTAGTGTAGTAAATTTCATTGTCTGATGTCAGGACTTGAGGAGCAAGCTGACAGCTAAAACGCCCGCGAAACACCTCAGCTGTAACACTTACACAGGGAACAATAGTGCTGAATGCAATATAGTCGCCTAATAATCGGTTGCAAAATATGTAAGAGTGCATTCACAAACCTCAAGCGACATACGTCAGAGAATCGCTTGGAGGATTTGAGGGGGCCTTGTGAACAAATTCGAGCAGTGTAAATGGGGTTTACGCCGATTTCTGGCGGCCAAACTATCAAGAGATCCAAGGAATTCATTTTTCCAATCCTAACCTGACTTTGATTGTATGTCGGCAAAACTGTTGAACGAAACATAGATAGAATGACAATTCAAATACTCCATACAGTATGTCACCAGGGAGTACTGCAAGTTATTTACAGTGAATAAATAATTCGGGAACTTTACACTTTGTAGCAGAACCCCATCTCCAATACAACCATGTGTTTACAACGACGCAATATTTTTCTATCACTGATGAGGAATGCACGACTGACGGGCAACTGCTGAATTACTAAGCAGTCTGACTCAGTTGCCTCATCTGTTAGATGTTGCCAAGAGAGGCAATTGATGCACAATATACGTTTTGAACGTCGATGATTGAGGTCATGTGGATGAACAGACGGGAAAATGCCCTATTGTTGGACCATAGCGAGTCGTTCGGGTGGTTCATAAATTTCAAGGCCCCATCACCATCGTATATTACTGAAACGGATAGTGATTCAATGGACAGTCAGTACTTTCTCTTGAGTGTAAGCATAACCATGTTCTGCTGGACCGAGATGCAGAGAAATGTTGAGGAAACTTAATCGCTGCGAAAGATGCATATTTGATTGAAGTTGATGAGGACTTGGCGGAAAACGAGAATAGCGGTGTGATTGTTGTCAAACTTATCACTTGAGAGTACGAAGTTACACTTCGTTTGTTATTGCACACAAACGAACTCTCATACTTGAGAGCAACTAGCAATTTCACTTTGTCAGAAGAGCCTGGAATAAACTTGGAGTAATGGTATAATGAACCCATTTACCAGCGTAATTTGGCAATATTAGCCAGAGTAAAGGTATTAGTTTATAATAAAAATCTCGCTTAATCCGTTAGAACACCCATTTATTTGCTACTTGACCCAAGGTAGCAAGGTTTGCTAACATTTTTCTGCATGGGCAAAGCAATTATATGGACAAATTCGCACAATGTCACAAATAATCTTTGTGAAACCGTGAAAAATGCTCCTATAATCGGAACCACCTCCAAGAGTAATGATAACAACATTCACTACATTCAGAAAAGTAGCCACAGTTACACTCGAATCAGGGAGCAAGGAATCATCTTTAAATAATCTGAATGGTGTATTGATACTAGTTATACTACTGGGTGTAAAATCACTAGTAATTTGTAAGTAAGCTTTTCCCATATACTTACTGAATCCCCGAACTGGTACTGAATGCCTCTTTATCCTTCGATACTACTGTTTCGTTGCGATAAAAAATATTAAATGCAATTTATTTTCTCAATATCAAGTTTCTGCAGCATTGTTATGCGTATAGCTCATGCTGCCTGCTCAGACGCGGTAAATGCTCTACCAGCTGAGCTACGGAGCCACTAGTGGAGCTGGTAGAGCATTTGCCGCGCTTGAGCATGTTGTTCCTGTCACTGGTTCGAATCCAGTCAAATTCTAGATTTTTCGCGAGTGGGTCTATTCTAAACTATCAAATATGTCGAAATAATTGTAAATAATTCAACATCTCTGCGTGTCAACGCTTCTTCATCCACAAAATCGTCCCAAACCATCCGTGCAGGTATGCTAAAGTCGAGGGGAACAATATCCTGTTCCGATAAATAAAACAAAGTTGATTTTCTCACACTAAACTCTTGTGATTTGAATTGTGGAATTGGACAACAGCAAGAGAGTTTGTCGAAGCACAAGTTGGTCAATTTCGAGAATGAAACGCTCCTTCAACTGGGACGGAAACTGTTCGACAAAACTACAGCTTCTGATTACTGACGTAGGCCGAATGGCGTCAACTTGTTAACGTTAGCCCTCAACTATTTAGAACTTCTACACGTGAAAAAAACAGCGGAAGCAATGAAGTACAACTTACTTATCAGCGAATTGATCGCCTTCCCAATAGTGATTGAAGAACATACTGTTTATCGTCTGTTTGTTTTCTGTCAACTACTAAGATACGACCTGCTCCAAACAACACTGAACGTTTCGCTAGGAGGAGTTTGCATTCAAATTTCAACATTACAGAAAGCCATAGCTCACAGATTTGATACCACAACGCGAGTTATAGCGATCTAGTTCAACTAAATACCTTACTCCCAAAAACAAGTGGAGCAAAATTCAACCGTACTAATGAAATTGTACAATTATAGTAGAACTATAAGGTGAGGTCGATTTCACTGATTACACTATTGCTTGAACGTAAATACAAATTGCGTTAGCCAGATTATACTCCATTTCAATCAAACCGTCTGTCAATGGAAAACACAACGTCGACTGGGTGTCTCTACATATATAACCGATGGGGTGTAGTAGTAAGAGTTTAGATTACCAAAATGCTTTTCGTTCGTGAGGGTCACTTAAGGACACTGGACATTCCTTTGTCTCCTGTTGTATCTTGCAATAAACAGGGACCCACATATTAATTTAGACATTCATGTTAGTAGAGACTGATCCTATGAAAGTGAGTGTTGTGTACATCTCAAATAAAACCCCTGCTTATTTTCGCTGAATTAGACCATCTTAGTAGCGCACAGCTGGCTGTTTCTGGACGCTTAGATAAAGTGTATTTAGACTAACGTTGACGAAAATAACAGAAATCTTTTGAAATGAAAGTTTTAATGAATGACACAAATCAAATCCTCTGTATAGGACACATCAGATATGAGACCGATGAATTACTATCAGTCGGGGTGATCATGCTCCGTGTTGTTAGACCACTGAGCACCTCGTATGATGGGATGCTATGTTTAACTAGAGTTAATTGATTATTGGTAGGTTCTCACGTGATGTATCAGAATACCAGAGCCCACGGATGATCACGCTTTTATGGATTGTACTGAGCTGTGATTTGTAGTTAAATTAGCCAATCCCATTGAAGCATTGCCACTAAGAACAATGCCTTGTGTAATTTAACATACACAACACGTCTTATTACAAACTTTAATTTTTGTACACGAACAATTGAACTGTACATGCAATGAACAGTATTACATATCTCCAGGCTCTTACATCGTTTATTGTAATCGTTCATCTTAGAAACGTCATGTGTGAGTTAACTGTTTCATGTGTATGATCATATATGTCCCGTTATTCATTTAAAACTCAAGGCTTTTAACGTTATTTTTCATACATTGTGAGCAAACAGGCTCACTCTATTTCTCCGTAGAATGCTAGTATAGCCTCGGCAACTAAACAGAGTATATAGTATGCTTTGTAGAGGATAAGTGCCTGTTACCTTAACTGATCTGAACTAATTACGTCACTTGTTTACCGCAGTTCTGTTGTTCAATACTGGCGAATATGAATCAGTCGAACACTTCAGTTAACTGCGGAGTTTATGTATAAGGAGCGTTAAGATTCGTAAGCTAAGTGAAAATAAAGCCAGTAATTATTTGTCTCTGATTGAGTCCCAGCATCAGCACCAATCAGAAAATTGTACATTGCTCGTGGAATTTGGAACCTACACTTTCGATTTGTTACCTCATGATAAACCAACAAAAGTGAGTAATATGTTGTTGGAAATAAAGAGACTATGAAAGCATGTTCGTTGGTCGTGGGTAATTGGAGAGAAACCTTCTCACCAGCGAAGGGTTTCCCGATAATAAGTGCAAACGCCTATATTGAAACCAATTACAAGTTTTCACAGTTCTGCTAGTAAAATGTTTGTCTACGTTTCCGTATGATATTTCCGTCACTGGTTCGAGTTTAGCCGACTCTCAAATTCTCATATTTGGTTCTCTTCTGAAATAACATTTTTGTTTAAAGTTAGGTAAATAAAACTGAGAATTGAGACATCACTGTTGGCTCTCTCGTTGAGTAGCCGGGCCCAAATGTGAGTTTTGGGCTTCCGGCGAGGCTTCGTAGATCAGTTGTTGGAACACCTCCGTATCCTCGTGTGCCTTTTCTATCTCGCTGATCTGATTCCGGTGGGAGTCCAGAGTAGCCACAAGTGGACCTCCTCTAAAATTAGTCGATTACACAATCCATTCCTTGATCAATTTATTCACAACGGCCATGAGCCTTGTCAAGAGATATTGTAGTTTGAATCGCCGTTATCCACAACAGAAAATATCCTAGAAGGAAAACGTAATTAAAACAACTGATAGAAAGAGATTGCCATGGTTTAACAGGACAACAAGAATATTGTGAATGCGAACGCACAACTGACTGCATAATGTCACCTAATCTGTGATAGCGCTTCCAATCGGTTATTTGAGTTCTGAACCAAACATGCGATACCTACCCACTTTTTCCCGCGGAATAATAATGACCCTTGTTTTTACGAACAGGTCGTTGCTTCCCAACCCAACTGATGGTGGTTCCGATGTCAGTTGCAGAGAAGACTAAGCACGTGATCTAACTATTTCTGGTGGTGTAACAGGATTATTTGACCTCGTATCTCGAACGCTTGGAAATAGGCACTGGTGAATGTCAATTTTGCTTCCGCGATAACTCCACTTGAGTTGTATGTTAACTAGCGGAGACAGCAATAACATAGCACATTTAATCTGTTGACACATTCACCGCGAATAGACCCTGAATCGACTTCAGTGTTTTCGCACCACCCTCAGAAAGCAAGACACTTCACTGTTCTAGCTAGATACATCTGACGATAAAGGTCCAGTATTGTAGCAAAAGTGAAATTGAAAAGTTGAAAAAATTGAAATTTAATCGTTAATTTAGTCGTCTCAAAGCTGACGAGTGATTGTCATCCCTGTTCCTTTCCTGTGCCATTTTCTCATGAGGAAGTGGCTGTAGCTTTTTTCTACCTTGTTCCAGAACCGCAAGACTATATCCACTTGATGCACACATTCCCTAGATCGTTTCCACCATTGATTTATTTTACGCTGCCCTCAGCATCGGTGAGTGAAGCTCATCCATAATAAATCGAGGACGGGCTTGAACTGAAATTTACGAAAATTGGTAGGAGTAGTTTGCATCATCCGGCTAGTGGGCTCAACTAATGACACACAGACTGAACTTGTTGCAATTCAGAAAGATGCATCTGTTTAGTGATACCTGTTACTGCTAAACACCACTCGTTCACTCTGACACTTTAACTCTCCCTTAAATTGACGAAAAAATCGAAATTGATCACCGATGGACGCAGTCATTATCTCAACACAGAAGTATGAGCAAAATTCAGTTTCATAACACTGTTACAACTTTACTGTGCAGGTATATGAACCTGCTTGTTCATTGTAAACTTGTGAGCACATTTGGTGGGAATATCACTACTTTTCCGGATCTCGTTAGAAAACCGTCTTTTCAGTAATATATCTTATAAAGAATAAGCAGTGTCCCTAAATGACAGGTGTCTCTCCTACACGGTGCTTCACAGAACGGGACTACGGTATATGTATATGTAAACTTGAGCCACATTTCTACTGTCCACAATTCTAATTTCAGATTGCAAACATACCTGTTTGGACAACCTAAGTGAAAATGTAATATATACGTTGTGTCCTCAGAAGCACATGCGGTGATTTGTAAACCACAACGGTAGAATACTAAAATGTTCTGCATTATCCCCTATTTTTCTCCATATAAGATTAGATTAACACAATCTCTCTTGAATTAGCAGTAATTGTGGTTGTGAGCACTGGAAATAAACAATTTACAAAAACAATTGAAAAACTTCACACTGAACAACCTATGTACTTTGTTCCCTTCTCATCATGTTATTTACTAGAGAAGTGATAAATAACGTCGTGTTAGTCTTCTACTAGTGAGATATGTTTTCTTTCTCATGTGAACAGGTTGCAATGAAACGTTTGTGGGACAAGAATCGGGAAACTTCACAAGCCTGAGATATCCCTCAGTCTACCCATCACTTATGATGTGCAACTGGGAAATCACAGTGGCACAAGGAAAACGAATTTCTCTCCTATTCGACGTAGTTAATGTACGTTTATGGAGCCTTCTTGAGATATCGTTTTATTGCTGTTTGATTTTCTCTAAAATCATCATTCTTAGAACTGTAATGATTGTAGACGTCTTCTCTGAATATCAGTTATTCACTCAGATACATTTCAGTTCCTTTCAATCTTCTGTTAGACCAAACCACTCCACAAGGTTTGACAAGGGTCACTCTTCCGTGATGTAAAACAAAATTGTTTCCTGATAATCCCCGCATAACCACATGTGGTCGGTTTCGATTGCAAACGGTTCGCCTTTCTGTAGAAATGTGCCATTCCCACTGAAAAGTCGAAAGTAGCTGCTGTTTATCTTGCCCATTTTCTTTGCTTTCCATGGATCTATGGATCACAGTGTATGAGATGCTAGATCTAATTTGTGGCTCATGAGGTTTAGCACAGCAGTAAGGCTTGAGGTGGAAACCAACGTTGGACTAAGTTCAACAAGTCATTCGTTCGGTAATCGTTTGGAGTTGAACGTTAAATTTACTGGAGACCTACGATTTCGTTTTAAGCGGGCAACCTGATCACTACTCACAGGGGAAAGTGGTTGGGCGTTCATATATGATAATTCGGTCGCGCTAATGTTTGGTCAATGGTGCAGTGGTAAACACAGTTGCCTGATGAAAACATGGCCGGAGTTCTAGTCCCGGCAGTAGTGATGATATGCACTACTGATGAGCTCTAATGAGAGCGAAACCCGAGTCTAGTGCTTCTTTTCGAAATGGGCCGACTGGATAGTCTATGAGAATGTGACAGCTGCGATCAGTTGTGAGTGATGCTGAATCTATACGAGAACCAACATTCCCCTACTACTCATCAGTAGTTAATTAGTTGGTGAAACCTTTGCGAAAAATGATAGGACGTTGAACAACAAATCTTTTATAGTGAAGGTTACATAAATGAATGCGGTGGGGTTCATAAGTGAACGACTGAGAAAATGAGGGAAATTCATGATATCTAGGCAGTATGGTGTTTAGTATCATATAATTTGTGTTAACAACACTCACTGTAAAAGCGAGACACATTAAGCGTATCCTCTTCTGAAAACACTTTAACCTGTTCTAATTAGATCGACACATCCTAAAGGTGTGACAGGTCCAACATACAATCCGTTGGATCTAGTCGTAAACCGTTAGGTCATCCATCACTACGTTAGTCCCGGTAGACAAGGTGCACTGAAGGTAAGTTTTCCACACTCACACTCTTTTCAATTAGTAGTATCATGCCGGAAGTTTGCGTTTGCTGGGGCTCGTTAATGATGCATACTCTTGCCACGATAACGTTATGATCAATTGCTCACGTTCTCATGAGACAACTGATCTTGATAGGAATATGCGCTACTGATAAACCTTATCATGGCCGAAATTTAGTGTCCGAAGTTAATTTTAGAACTGGATTGCGTGAAGTGTAGTTGAAACGTGAACGATGGAATTAGATGTAAATGATGTTAACATACTCTAACCCCACTCCCATTCTAATTACCAGTAACGTGTTCCTTCGTTATTGTTGGGATCAGGAGGAACATACCCACTTTACTAGTCAATTTGCACCATCAATCAGTACGCCTCATTAGCCATGGAATAAATAGATTCGTTTCTATGTGAATCATTCAAAACTTTGAAAATCAGTCTGTTCTGCAGTCACCTAACACAAACAACGTGAGATTGCATAACACCTAGCTACACAAACTTAGTTTTATCAGGGTTCAAATTAAAGTGCTTAGCTCGTCTTCCTGTGATCCAAAATACATAAAATCTCTTTATTTTACACTAGATTGAAGAGTATGCAGATCCGCTGAATGACTTCGTCGCTGTATTCGATGGCCCTGGTTGCGCATCTTCAGTGGTGGGACTGTTCGCAGGTTACGAAAGAAAACAGTTCTTGTCAACAAGCAACAGTATTTCAGTGATGTTCAACACGGATAACTCGCATACAAGTCATGTTGGATTTAGTGCCAAATATGTTGCAGGTAACACAAAAGCAAAGGAATTTGTTTGCAATTTTATCATCAGTGACACATCGGTCAGGCTTACGTTGTACCTGTCAGCTTAAGCATATATTAGGTCCTCCATATTTGTCAGTACTGGTTCTTTATGCTATTCATGTTTGAGGAATATCAGCCATGATTATTGTAATCAGAGATGTGTATTGATATTAGTAATAAGACTCCCCCATGCCTATACTGTCCAGTGGACAAAACACTAGCCAGCATGCACGTATAACGAGTCTGTTACATACATGTTGGCTTTTGTATCAATATAAGTACTCTTAAATAGACCACTGACGATTCCATGGAAGAGAACTTCTTGTAAACCATTCTAAAATTTAATTTGGAATGTGTGAGGAGACAACGAGTGTTTCGTTTGTATGCCAATAACCTGAATACATGGTGAAAAGCTCAATAAGACTGACTAAAAAGCATATCATTTGTAAAGTAGATCACTTGAAGTTTGCAAGAAAATCCAATTTTTATCTAACCTATTTGATGCAAGATCTAGAACAGTCATTCCTTGTCTAAGGGCACGCCAAGTAAGCAGCAACCTAATGTCTAGAAACACTATATCATTGGTACATTATAAATGTTCTTCACTTTCACCGTACACGATGAATCTGTAACGTATAGTGGAATGCTGCAATTCATGTAAGCTGTGTCCTTTCATTAAGACAATGAGACATAGCTCACTGAGAAGGTCACATAATGAGCTAGAAGCAAGTGACAGGTAAGAAGATGGGACCATGAAATATAAATCAAGCAGGCGTATTCTAGCTTATCGTCATAGCCCAAACGGACTCTTGGTCGTGGGTGTGAAAGGAGAAGGTTTAGATGTGTGGAACATTGTATTTAGTCATACTACAGGTAGCCTATCAGAACCTACTATTCAGCCCATCATAACCAACACACTTTTCAGTGAGAATTCAACAGAAGAGAATGTCAGGGAGCCCCTATCTGAAAGAGAAAAAAGTACGGTCAACTTGCCAGCGTGCCACCGAATGAATGCGACAATATTGGATCGGTTGCACGAAGCTAAATTTTTCAGATAGACAGCACAACTGGTGCTCTACAATACTCGTATGCTGAACTGCCGGAACCAGAGAAGCGTACATTCACTAGTAGCCAGTGCTATCTTCAGAAGTACCTGAATTAGACTTAATGTCCTTTGGATATTGTGTTGCGTAGTGACCAGACAAAAATTCATTCTGGATGAACTAACCGCATGGAGACATTGCTAGCATGATATTCCCAAAGGGGGAGAAAAGCATCAACAATTGGGTCGGTGACAGAAATCAAGGGGTGATACGATGTGCAATTTTAGCGACTGGTTTGAACCAGCTGGTAAACGTATACAAAAACTCAGGTCTGAAAACTAGTAACAGTGTAACCGAGAAAATCTAAAAGGGGATTGATTACAGACACATTAGGAGGCCATAATTCAGTGGTGAAATACAAACACACAAGTCGTACCAAACAAACACAGGTTGAAGTTATGTGGGTGTTATGTTTGCTAGTGCTGTTCGTTGAATCTGGACTTTGGCCATAATTAAGTACTTTTGTAAACTACTGGCCCGACTATTATACATGGATAACAATCTCTACATTCGAACTAACTAAATAAACCGGGTTTTAAAACGCAAACGCAACAGTATGAATCCACATACCTGTAAGTCACTGCGTTCTGGTATATGAAACATATTATTCTGGACCGCGTCTAGGAAGCCTGGGAAAAAATATATTTCTAAAGTTTATCGTGCAGTGTGCATATTAACAGCCACAAATTGGTAAACTAAAGGCATTCGGTATCGCTGATGGTCACATGCTACTCAATGGTAGCCAATTCCGTCGTAATGTATATCCCGAAAAGTACAGTTCTAACTAACAACCAATCAGCAGTTGGACTACTTGAAGAACCGGCACGTCAAGTCCATGACATTTGCGATATCCAAATAGACTAGGCTTATCACACGCATCGATAGATGCACTCAACCGATTGAATCATTGTAATATTGGCCGATTGTGAGCTTAGATCTTTTGCAATGAACAAACAAAGTGGCTACTTATCAGTGTGCTTCAATCGAGTAAATGAAAGCACTGGATTGTCGAAAATTTCATGATATACTGCAGGTCGATGTATATCACAAGAGGAGGCAAGTGAAATGAATAAATTCAAAAGTGTAAATTAATAGAAAACATTACGACCGTCTGATAACTTGTCTTAGAACACACGTGTCGTGGAAAGTGAAATCGTTCATTGACTGCTTGTAGAGTTCCTCACTATGGAGTTTGTCCGTTGTATTGCAATATGATTTATATCAAAATGTATTTGTTCTGATAATGGTGTCAGATTGGTGGCTGTCAACCGAAAACCCATAAGTTGTTTCAGAAGTTTGATTCACCACAACATCGACTCAACACCGTTATCTAGAGTAATTAGTGGCGTACCATCCGCTAGTTAACGTGTGGACACTTGAACAGTCCACCTGCTTGATCAGACATATTCTGTGTGCCACATATCGTAGGCAATCAATAAGTGGCAAATCATTTTTGACCATAGTAACCAAGACAGAAAAGATTTTGTACAACTGGTCGAATGTTTCCTCTATGTTGGATGATAAAACTTTGTCCTTTTTAACCTGGAATTATCTGTTACTTCACAGGACTAAGGCTGAACGTTGATTAGCGGTGAGATTTGTAACGCCACACTATACAATAAAAACAAACCGATCGTCTTGTCATCATATTATGAAGGAGATGTGTGCGAACATATTTCCCTTGCTCTACGTTTGGAAAAAGTAATGAAGTCGCGAAATTAATTTTCGACAGAGAAACTAGGGCTTATGTTTTTTAAATAGATTCTTAAAGAAAACTGACCGTCAGAAATCATGCTTACTCGGAACACAGATCAAGACGAACAGGCAAACCCGGTAACAGCACAGATTGCGAGAGCACTTTAACACGAGATAATGGATAGGTGTACAGTGTTCGGTAATGTGTACATGAGGCCAGAGGATACACAAACGTGTCACTGCAAGTCCGATGTACCTGAAGAGAAAGAGTTTATAGATGTATAAGTGTAAGTCCCGCCTGACCCAATGCTTCGGGATCGTATACAGACATGAGTCAAACGTGGCTGCGCGTATTGAGAGTGGAAGAACTTCATACACTGGGCATAGAAGAAAGAACTTCTCATAATCACTCCCATATTTCTGCTATTGGTACTTTTGTACCACAACCTTTTCTATCACTGGCTTATTTAGCATTTGCAGTAGTGAGTTGGTTGAATACTAATTGTGAATTTCCTTCGGACACTGAGTCACAGTACATGTGAGACACTGCTGTAATCGAGCTACCTACGACCGCGTTTTTATCAGCGTTTTTATCAACTGTGTTTGCTGTTTTATCTGTGGATGATGAACACTTGAAGTTTGCTTCTGAAATATGCTTAAACAGTTCAATCTGTTCGGTTTGTAATGGCACCTCACATAACTGATCACAATGTTATTCTACTTGGGAAATGACTGCCTCGTACGTTTTGTTCCGTTGCTCGATTATTTCGGTGGTTACGACCAGTGTAGTGAGGATGAGCGATCGTACTATATCACTCACACGACTGCTATTCAGTAGTAGGACCAGAGCATAGATTTTGACAAGGAAAAATGCAGAAAGAAACATCGGAGTGCAGCATTGCCCAAAATGATCCTTGCTACGTAAAGGAACTGGGCTTTGACGTTTGTGACAACGGAGACGGTCTGGGGCTCAGTACCGTGTGCAAATGAGTGGCTTTGTTTGTGGTTCTGTTTAAACGCTTAACCCATGTGCTGCTTTATTTAATAAACAGCCCTTGTGTCATCTACGTTCTTGGCCCACATCACCAGTGTCGGTATGAAGGTGCATTCCGGTTAAAATTAAGGTGTGTCATACATCCTTTGAATAAAGAAGTTAGCATTCATTCGCATATGCACACTTTTTATATCCTACAGTATTTATTACCAAGTTATCTGGACTAGTATACTTTCGATGGGGAATATAGCGCATAAAGTAGCAAAATGTTTAAGTGCACTCATGCATTCCAAACCAGTATTGTTAATGTGTTTAAAGATACATTAGAATATCATCTTGCCTGCTTACAAGGCTTCATTATTCTGGAATGTTTTTATTTCAAACGGTTTTTCTTTTTCGTTATGCCATTCTTGATCAGTCTCACAAGAGGAGCCTGGTAAGTCAAATAGTTGATTGGAACCATTGTTTCATTCAGTGACTGATTTCAAATTTGGATCTTGGCTTGCAGCAACATCAAATAACCAAATAAGTAAGCAATCGATTTGTTTAAACGTTAGATGATGAAACATTTTTTGTGTGATTAACACTCACAATCCCATAAACTTCGAACTCGCATAGAATACAAGTCCCCCATATCAGCCGATAGTTTCTATGGGCTAAACTTTGATACAAAAATAACTGAAAAATATCCTGCCTTCATAAAACGATATGAAACGGTTAACACTTTGTTTCAATCCGCATTTATGTCCACTCAACCATGAAGCTCGTGGGCACTGCTTATCATGGATGGATTATGTCGATCGGAGTGTAAATCAGTTTCTCGTGATCATAGCTGGGAAAATCTGATAATCTAAGATGACCTGAAGGGCTCAGACGGGCAACTACCCGCAGTTTATCAACGGGACGTATAAAATGGTTACCTAGATGGCCAGTTTACTTACATACATTTAGACCAACAATTATTAAATCGAAGTAGCTTTGATTAAATATATCACAACTTTACATAAACCTATCTAACTTTTGCATAGACGATTAAAACGCTCTCTTGTGTTAATATGGTTTTTTTGTACCAGGAGGTAGTATAAGTTTGGCTACGAAAAATTGCTGTCCTACGATTAACAGACTGTTAAGAATCCTCAGAGTAGTCATCAAAAAACAGTAGTTTACCGGACAAGCTCGTTTGCCCTTAATCATCATCAAGCCAATTACATAACAACTGTCAGGGCGTCACGTCATCGGAACACACAGAAACAACGTTTTGATACGATTATAACACCAATATGACGTAACTAGAACTATGACGCTTTGATCGGTTTGTTTCAACCCTACTTCAGCTTTGTATACAGTTAAAGGATAAAGTGCACGTTTCTGCGGCTTCTTTTTGTGTTTACTCATTTACTTGTTCCGGTGGAACTAATCACGTGGGTCGCACGACCAGACGCTTATCTGAACATATCCGTGAACACTATCCAGCCTGGATTAGTAGCGGAATCACCAAGACAATTATCAACGCAACTGTTGCACACCTCGTTGATACACATCATACTGTCAACCTGGACTCCTCTTTTCATCCGATTCACCGAGTCAACGCCAGTCATTCAAAATCTGTCAGATGTCGAATTTTAGCCACAGCTGAAGCGATTGGAATTCGATTAAAAAATCCACCCTTGCGCTCTGTTCAGGCGTTGGAGTTGTCATGGCCAACCACCCACACCACGACCGATCAAACCGTCATGGTTCCGGTTATGTCATAATGGTGACGTAATCGTATCAAAACGTTGTTTCCGTGTGTGCCGATGACGTGTCTGATCTCACTCAAACTTGCTACTTGTTTTTGTTCGTTTCGCCCTGACAACTCTGTTTCAATTTGAACATCACCCACAATTGATCGCAGCTGTCGCATTCCCATAAACTATCCAATCGGCCCTTTCCGAAAAAAAGCACTAGAATCAAGTTTCGCTCGCATTATAGTTCGTCAGTAGTGCATATCATCGCCACTGCCGGGACTAGAACCACGGACACGCTGTGCATGAGGCAACCGTATTTTGCCACTGCACCATTGACCTCACGTTAGGCACGACCGAATTATCATATGAGAACGCTCATCCACTTTCGCTTGTGAGTAATGGTCAGGTTGCCCGATCGCCTCGAGAGGAGACACAGTTACTGTCTGTTAGCTCCAATCGATAACCCCGCGATTAGGACTTCCTAGACAGGTCGAGATCTCCGATCTCATTAAACCTGCTGGGCGATATTTTAGATTACTGATGAGTATTCGGGGATTTGGTTAATTTCAAGTTGAACATCACCCACAATTGATCGCAGCTGTCGCATCCCCATAGACTTTCCAGTCGGCCCCTTTCGAAAAGAAGCACTAGACTCGAGTTTCGCTTTCATTAGAGCTCGTCCGTAGTGCATATCATCGTCACTGCCGGGACTTGAACCACGGACACGCTGTTCATGAGGCAATCGTGTTTACCACTGCGCCATTGACCTCACGCTAGGCACGATCGAATTATCATATGTGAACGCTCAAACACTTTTGCTTATGAGTAATGATCAGGTTGCCCGATCGTCTCGAAATGGAGACACAGTGACTGTCCTGTTAACTCCAAACTCTGTTTCATATAAATTGTTACGTAATTAGCTTGATGATGAATAACCGCAAACGAGCTTGTTCGCTACACTATTGTTTTCTAGTTAACAGACTGTCAGAAATAAATAAATTTCTATACACTGACACAAAGTATATTTAATCAAAACGGAGAGAAGACATCTATCGCAAGACGTTAACACTTCGATTTACTCTCATCAGTCGCCAACGTAAAACTAGCAATTTTCATAAAAACTGCGTACAGCAACAACAAATGAACGAACCAACCACATAGTTGTGACCTTTCACGTTCTAATAGTTCAATCAATTCCAGGGTAAGGAGATTGATTGCGTCAGCGCATTCTGGCCGATGTATATTGTCTTGTTTCTCTCAGTTGTACGTTTTTCTACTTTGCCAAATCGAGCAATCAGCAGCGGCTGAAGTTCAAACTAGGGAGAATCCATCAACTCCGAAATGTAGATGATAAAACTGTCCATCGCTTCGCCAGTGGATATTGTCAGCTCCTTGTAAAACCTAGTTTAAACCCCTCCAGGAATTTGCTGTAGGCTTCTTAAACTGAAGGTCAACTACATACGGTAAATCAATTTCAACTATCGAAAAAACAATATGGTGTGTAAGGTAACATATAATCCGTCACCTCCAGTAACGACAACTCCGTAGTCTGATAGATCACTGACTGATTTGTACTCCCAGTTTATGGGTTGAAGTTCTCAGAGTAACTGGTGTTCCGGGGGCCCAACCAAGTCGAATTATCCTTTTCCACTTCACTGGCAGTTGTTTCCACCATTTGTCTGCAAAAGGCTGTTTATTTCAGAGCTTCAGTGGTATTTAAGTGACTGTTATTATGGGCTCTTAAAAATGGTTGATTGACTGACGGAATTCAATAGTGTGGAATGCCACAAGAAGAGGAATCAGTGACTGAATAGTACTGAAGTTGTCTTGTTTGGTGCAATAGACTTCAGTGACAGGTAATGGATAGCAGAAAAGGCGATCAAGAAACGTACAGAATAAGTGTCCTTGAACACAACAAGACCATAGCGACAAGGAAACAGACAGTGGGAAGAGAATTTATGCACGTCATGTTCACATCTATGTTTCAATGAGTACCTTGAGGCTCACATCAACTAAGTTTTGGTTGTTGTTCACTTGTGTTGTTTTGGTTAACTTTAATTCATTCTGTGGGTTTTCATTGTTTTTACGTTGTTATTCAGATATTTGTGGAGGTCGATACACTGACCCAGATGGACATATTGAACAGGCGTCCTCCCTGAGAACAATGTGTATGTGGGTGATTGAAGCAAATCCGTTTGAAACAATTCATTTGGATGTGAAAAATATCGAGGTATGTCAACTTTCCGTCTACGTTACTCTCCACGTTTTATAAATCGATTGTAGTTCCTTGGTAGCATACAATTTGAATGTAGACAAACGGAAGTGTTCGTAACGACTTGAGTTCATCTTGGCAAGTAATTGAAGAAAAAGGAATTTAAAGCAAACATTTGAATCACTATTCGTTCCCAAACACCCTTTTCACTTCAAATGAACCATATAGTTAAATAAACGATGACGAAGATATCTGCCAGACTCCTTGTTATAATCACAAGAGATGTCAATGCTTAACTCACAACAGCATATAGATGTAATGATTCTCGTCAAGGTATCTTGCATACGGTACCAAATGGACAAAGAGCAACGGAGTTAGTTAAACATAGACCCAAGGTGAACGTAAGCGAACAAACCGGCTGCTATGACCAGTCAGTCAAGTGATTTGTTAAGTAAATCTGTAGAGAATGCGCATTCACCGAAAATAGTTGACTGCTAACGAAGGAGGCAACAAATGTGAGATCCTTGTTGTTTTGAACTCGTTTGCATTCATCTAAAACGTGTCCATATAAGTAGTTGAAGATAATTAACCATTCCTGAAATATCAACAAGTGCAAAACTGACATCCCTATCCAATTTCTGCCTATCTAGAGAGCTAAACAACAGAACCGAATAAAAATGTCCATCTTAAAAACCAAACTAATATTGGTTTGTCGGAGAGGTTTTATAAGTTGTAATTCAAACACTGGTCTCTGGAGTGATACCGTTTATTTTGTATGTTTACACATCTCATATATTCACAATAACACGGTAATCCCACTAGAAAGAAACACCGTCCGAGAAGGACGAACTTGCTTTTGTTTTTTTCATTAGTGAGAATATTTTGGTCTTATAAAATGCGAACAATTTGAGGCAATGCTGTGGGTAAGGCAGGGATGTTGCTGGATAAAGTTCACTATCAACTTGTACTCATTTTCAATATAGAGGGGTAGTGAAGATTGTTGTTAGTACTATACGATATTGTGTACCCTCTGACTGAATGTATGTTAACCAGTAGCCCCCGTTTGTATTACGTTGTGCAGATTACACAGCTAGTATACAACAGAGAAAAGCTGAGCTTAGATTTGAGCAATAGCAGTACCTATAAGCAAGCCAGCAGTGAGGCATTTGTTATCAAATCATTCAGTATTTGTTGTCCTGCAGTAGTGCGGCTATACTCAAACGAGGATACTGTGGGACGGTATAGGTATATGCAAAAATCGGGTAACAAAGATTCGGTCTCATTTATTCCAGTTGGACAGTACAATAATCCGAAGAATGTAATCTGAAGAGCTGTTATGAAGGGTAGAAATCCACTTCGTGCATCTTCACCAGTTGCTGTGCCTAATCAGAATCAAACCTAAAAATAACTAGACAAGTTAAACTCACGTATCAGACACATATCTATACTGGCTTGGTACTGGTCAAGGCCAAAGGTCAAATGGAGTCCAAAGTCGACTAGTGTCTATGCTTAAACTCCCTCTCTTTTACGTACTACATGCTATTCCGTTTTAATGACCATGTGCAAATGATGGATGGTTGACTAGTGAAAGAGGCAATAGAAAAATTTAAAACAGTTCATCCCCTTCAGAAGTTTGAAGAACACTGTTAGAACACGAAAACTGGTAGATGCAAGCACTTTGTATTGACTCATCAGTACCAAATTTACAATAACATGAAGCGGTTTTTTCATATCGAACAATTAGGGGTGGGTGGGATGGATAGTCGATTGATGTGTTAGGAAAAGTCATTAAGTCCAGAGCAGGGTCAAGTTCATGAACAATGATTTCAGAACACACAGGGCCGGCGTCCGTCTATAGATTGCGACAGCCTCAGCAAACCGCACAAATCTAGTCTGTCGTGAATACTATAGATATAGGTCAATGTCGAACAATCCGATTGGCTGCATTCCACTACACCACCCACCCCTAACTGTTCGATATAAAAAACAACGTTTCAAGTTATCGGAAATTTGGTACTGATGAATCAATACGAAATGCATGCATCTACCAGTGTTTGTGTTCTAACGGTTTTGTTCAAATAGAAAAACTGTTAAATTTATTGAACTGTTCACCCGTAAACTTATTTGCTATGATTTGAGTTTGAAACCGTTCACGATATCAAACACGTGTAATTGGCTTGAACCTTACTGTGGAAGAACGGATGGAACCAGTTAGTACAGCGGACAGTATTGCAAATTTTCACTAAACAGAGAACGATCTAATTTGCCTGTTTTGGGTAGAGCGCGGTGGTCGGGCTTTTGGTTTTCCAACCCGTACGCTACGATGGACAAGTTGGTTACAGTGAATATTGCACACATACTTACACAAAAGTCTGATAATACTTGATCGCTGGTTATAATTGGTAGTTAATCTGAAAATATATGCTGTGTTTCTTAAAACATTCCCTCAACGTATCAACCGTCTGCAAAACAATGTTGCCTACGTGTTTACAACATCTATTCGTTGCCATGGATTTGCTCAGGAAAGAAAAGACTTCAGATTGTGCATACATTGTTCCAAACGGAAAACATCCGCCTGGCCATTACACAAGAAACCTCATGGTATTGACAGTTAACTAAAAGTAACGAACTAAACGTAACAAAAGTGAAATGTCACACTATTTCGAGAAGGAGACAGGATTTATTGTGTAACGATAGCGTAATATACATCATCCACTCGTAGAAATGTGATTTTCTGAAAGAAAATGTCAAGTTCCACACAGTTTGTCTGTGGCGTTTAACAAAACTTCGTAGCACAAATTATGACCAAAAAATACATACTACTTATGTCACAATACAATAGAAAACGAAGAACTACCCAAGTTCTTAAAAAAAAAACGGAATCTTTACGTAGTCGCTGTACGCGCTGTCAATGTCTTCTCCGATCTACGGACGCCGATGAGTTTTTGATAAACTACCAAATCAACTCGAAAACGAGTTAGTATCCTCGATCGGTTTATACACATTTGTGAATTACCGTTTCAGTAACAACTGTCTATTCTCTAACATGCATTTTCAACATTAATTGTTCAGTATGGAAAAATGTCCTTACGGTTTGCTTAGATTAACACTGAATCAATGCATAGCAGCATTGTAATACGGCCCTTTTGCTTTCATCTTGATGATGAGTGCACGATGGAACATTCTGGCACTTTCGAGTTTGGGTCAGAAACTGTCATTGTGCTATGGTCCAATGTTGTCGTGAAGAAAATGGAGACCTCTTTTCTTCAAGGAACACCGACAAACTATTCAAGCTGATCCGTGTCACTCGTTCCAGGCAACCGTCTGTCAGAGAAACTATCAACGAGACGGATGGCATACTAATCTATAATAAGTCCAGAAGATTAGAATGTTGTACGGAACACTTTGAAAATCAATTTAGCTGGCCTGCTGATTCTACTGTTTTGCCGCCGCAAACTTCTGATGTAGCAACCTGGTCGGTAGATTTGAAACCACCCACTGAGACTGAAGTTCGCAATTGCATCTCGAATCTCAAACTCAGTAGGGCCGCAGGTCCAGATGATCTCCTGCCGGCACTTTTAAAAGAAGGTGGACATGCGTTAGTCGATGCTATGAGTTAGTTGTTTCAACCTGTGTGGACGACGAAAACCATTCCTCCGTGTTGGGGTCACGTGATAACAGTTCCCATATTCAAAAAAGAAGTCTAGGGCTGTTGTGAAAATCATAGGGGAATTAGTTCGACTCCAGTCATTTCAAGGATACTGGCATCCATTATACATTCTTGACTCACTACAGTTCGAGAGATGAACATCAGGGGAGAACATACAGGTTTTGTCATAGGCGGAGATATATAGATCACATTTTTACCCCTCGTCAAATTCCGGGGTAGTGTCGTGTGTGCCGCCGGCTAGAAATCGCCGTATTCCTCGACTATGAAGATGTGTTTAATTCGATAGATCGATCTACACTTTTAGAGTCGCTTAAATGCAGGGTGTATCAATCAAGTATGTAAACATACTGTCGGCGTTTTCTTCCCATACTTCGGCTCGGGTTAGGTTTTACGGTGAACTGTCAGACAGTTTCAGCACCATGAACGGCGTTCGTCAATGTTGTTCTCTTTTACCTATTTTGTTCATTTTCGTCACAGACGAAAAAACGGAGTACTGTCTCCGACATTCTCAAGATGCTGATGACAAGGAGTTATTGGTTACCACTTTCCAAGCAGCACAAACAACGCTGAACGCTATTTCGCGTTCTGCTAAGTACTTCGGAATGCGTTTTGCAGCCTCAAAGTGCAAAGTACTTCTATAAAATTGATGTGATTACGTACAGTTAATATTATATAATGAAATGATCCAGGTTACTGACCGGTTCCTATAACTGAGAAGTCGTACTAATGGCGGTTGAGGATTAGAGAATGAAATAGAAGTGCGTACTTCTAAGGCTAGATCTAATATGGGGCACCTCTGACGACAGGGAGGTATCTCACTGAAGCTTAAGGGTCGTGTATATCAGACTGTATTACTTTACGGCAACCAAACTTGGACGCCCGGGGTAGAAGACGTGAACCGTCCTCAAGTATCCGACCATCGATCTTTGCGTTCAACCGCTCGTGATTTTGGAACCGGCGAGTAAGTTACGAGAAGGTTAAGAAGCGGGCGTTTGACATTGATTGACAAACGAGTTCTTCCGTTCAGTCCTTACATTTTCACCGATTGAGATGGTGAGATCATGCACTAAAGATACCATATAGTCGTTTGCCACACCGAGCACTCTTTGCCGACGCTGCGGCCGACTGCGTCCCAGATGTCGCTACGGAAGTAGCCGTATTCCAACGCGATATGATGTTGAACAGCTAACTGAAATGTTTTACATGTCAGGTAATCGAAGGTTAGAGCAAGCTCTAATGTATGCCACGGCCTGAATACATCATGATTCCATCTCATGCAAGTGATATAAGATAAGGTATCTCCAGTTTGTAGCATTTCTGAAACGCACATTTCAGTTGCTTGCAGACGAATGCACATAATGCAAAGGAAGACAGAGACAAAGCGCCATCGCCATTAGAGGAAACGAAAGTATCTGTGACGACCTTTTGGAACAAACTCGTTTACAAAAATCCTCATTTTCAGAGTCCGTTCGAGAAGCAGTAAACGGACTTTATAAGATTTAGATAAGTGCTAGCATACAGGTGAAGTTCCAGTATGAAGGAACAAACAGTATTGATAATCAGGAGAGGAAACGCGCAACGAACCAGCTCATTTACGATGTTTGTTTAAAGTAACTGTAGGAGCTGTGGGGTACTTAGTTTAGTCTCTACGACAGCGGACCAGATGAATCTGTTCTTCAATGCACCAAACGAGATGAAAGTGGTGGGATGTGATACTCATAAAATGACCGGTTTCAAACACATCTGGCTTTATCTGTGGTTCACAGGAACACAGAATCCATATTTGTGGGCAGTGACAATTTCGGAAAAAATGGGATGGTGGCAACCAGAAACACTTTAACTAAGCAGATATCTGGAAATTCACTTCAATTCCTATGGCTCTGTTTACAAAAGAGACAACACAGACCACAAATGTCTCGGACAATAAATTCATCGAAATAGCCATCAATATTTACACTGCGCCTTGTTTGTATTCTATCACCCGGATGGCCAATACTCGCACAGTATGGTGCTTGGAACCCCTGAATACCCATCAACGGTCCTTAGCACGTGTACTAAAAGGAAACGGTAGTTAGCAAACGTTTTCCGTTGTCTGTTGATATCCGCCTACGCCTAAAAGACTGTGTTAAGACAACTCCCCTAAAGTGTTGTTTGTAGGACTCTATCTAGATGCTCTCAGACTGACTACATAGAAGCCGGTCTAATATAGAAGACATGCTGTTCATGAGGCAACCGTGCGCCATTGACCTCACGTTAGGCACGACCGAATTATCATATGTGAACGTTAAACCACTTTCGCTTGTGAGTAATGATCAGGTTGCCCGATCGTCTCGAAATGGAGACACAGTTACTGTCTGGTAACTCCAATCGATAACCCCGCGATTAGGACTTCCTAGACAGGTTGAGATCTCCTGAGAGCGAAACTCGAGTCTAGTGCTTCTTTTTGAAAGGGGCCGACTGGAAAGTCTATGGGGATGCGACAGCTGTAATCAATTGTAGGTGATGTTCAACTTGAAATTAACCAAATCCCAGACTACTCAGTTCAAGTTTCTGATCTCGCATTCAAAATATGCTCTTGTACTCATTTTCTGATATTGTATTGTGGTAAGGAAGAGCCGATAACCAAAGGAAAAATGCAAGTTCCAACCTTGTCATCATGGATGTGTTGTGAGGCCAGCATCTCCTTATGTGGGGACAGTAAGCAAACATATCAGGGTTTCGTTGAATTGATAGATTGGTAGGGGGAAATAATTAAAGACGATACACTGTAAAATCGAATATGTCAGTTAAAACACGGGCTTACTTGGCAAATCAGATTTTACCTACCTCTTCAACGATGCAAACCCGAAGGATTTTTAACGAAGATGTGAAGATAATCAAGATTCCATTGTGGTTTATTGAGACCGAGATGTAACGACAGTATTGTATCTACTCTTATAAAGGGAACAGCCTCACACTTCTGCAAATTTTGAGAATGGAGTAAGATGTTTGTTACTTCTTTGTTGCAGTTATCAATAAATTAAAAGTCTAAACTTGATCAACTTGCAAAAACGTGTACACTACTGCTGCCAATACAAATTAGGCCATGACTCCAGTTACGAACTCAACACTGTGAAATTTGTTTTTCGTTTGGAGCTCTAGCCATTGATTAATTTGACTTTTTATTAGTACATATTCATGACGGTCTCATTTGCAATTTTCCTGAGAATGTTTCAGTATGCATTTCTCAAACAGTTTAAATTTTTTAGATGGGATCTGGTGGTTGGTATGCTATTTACGACGGATACAGCTGCATGCCTAATACCAAACATTCACGTAGAAGGACGGTCCATAACGGCACAGAATCTGTTCAGTCGAGTACCAACAACTTGATCATGCTCACTTTCCGGGCCACCTTTAACGCTACTTACAAGACAAGTAAGAACCGTCCATTTCCTGGTTATCAATATTGTACTGCTCACGAAAGTGACCTAACAACCTGTCGGCTGAGTGGTCCATTACTTATACACTTAATAGGCCTGGATATTAATATCATGTTTTCTGATATCAACTTGAGATGTTCCGAGGGGATTAGTTGGGTTTCAACGAAAACAGGGTCACACGGCTTATGTGTACATGAAAGCCACAAGGATTGATTGTTTCTTAATAAATGGATGGACACCGTTCTGTTCGGGATTGAAAATTTCAATATTTCTCCCAGTGACCGTGTAACCGTTTACTTGCTATCAGATAAAATTGAAGTGGTATACCAAATTTGATCTATGAGGCGAAAAAATGAAATAAACATCCGTTTTGTTGAATTATTGTCTTCGGTGATTGAAGAGTTTTTAAGAAACAATCAGTCGTCTGGAATAGTGGTGGATCTCAAATAACAGAATGAATGCTGAGTAACCGACGATGAGATAACCGACTACTGTAAAACGATATTTTAATATAAAATCTGTTGTGCTTCCTGTTATCTCAACTGTCCATCAAGACGAATTGAGCGAGCTAGGAGTGATTCATATTGACTACAAACGGACTATGCAAGATGTGGGACAAATACGGATGTCAGACTTCTCTCCGATCACCCCGTCTCTCTACATCCGGTGACCCTGTGTAACTACTCGCTTGCCGTTTTTATTCTCAACGCTCACATTCAAAATGCGGTGATCTCCAGTTTGTTATAGTTCGATATGATTACGTGGCCGTTCCTGGTGTGAAGTCATCGGTGCAGTAGTCAACAGTTTCGATTCAGCAGAACGTGGACCAGAGTTTAAATATCGGCCGGGACAAGAATATACATTGCTGACGAGTTCGAACAAGGTTGAAAAAGTTAAGCTATTGCTTTTTTGGCAAGTGCATGTTTAAAAGTCTTTTAAGAAGAAAGAGGCTGCCGTCAATTGATTAGTGCTTAATTAAATTGCTTAAGTAGTCTACATATGAAATCGGTCCTGATCTCTCCAACCGGTGAATTCAGATGATGTCCTACTCTAAAAATCAATGAAATTTTCATTTAGCGGTTATTATAGGTGGCAAGGTAGATCCACACCAACGGTACACATAAGATCGGCATTCAATCTTATAGACGTTGCTGAACCAAGGAAAATTGTGGAAAAAATGACCACAAATTAGAATTTCTCAAATCATAAGCAAAAATTGATAGTGACTTAACTGCACCCCTGATCGAGCTGATATTGTTTTAAGAGTGCCTTTAATCTGTGTGAATTTTGTACCGCTTTACAACAGTGGCACATTAATTGTCTTGTCATGTTTCGGATAAACGATTCAAGAATATCAGAAAGCATATCATTCCGATATTGTCAAATTTCGTGATCTAGTAACTTTAATGGTAACTAAGGAATTTAGGCTTACTCGTTCAGATAGTGATCTACAGAAGTTGTTGAATGAATTTGAAATCAGAATTGCCTGTTAACCGTTAGGAATTTCTGCACTTCTGTCCTCCAGATTAACACCAACAAGTCTGTATTAACCGAAGTAGAACTAGTCACAGAGCGATGAACGAAGTGGATAGATAAATTCAAGTAAACCAGAACCTCTTAACCACTAAAGACTTAGTTGTTAAAAACCCCAAACTTTCTGTTTTGTACAAGTGCCAAATCAATGCTTCCTCACACTCTGATGAATGGTAAAAGACAGATTCATCTTATGTCCAATTAATTCACTCTCTGGTCGTCAGTGTTCCTCGTCATTCATTCAAAATTTGTCATCCCCGACAAAATTAATTCATTCAAGAATCCATCCAAATAAAGGTTATTTGTGACCTAATTTTACTTGAAGTAAATAAATTGTACAACACTAAACGTGAAATTGTGTGCGGTGACACTCGCTGCTTTAAGTAATGTCAACAGATAAATTTTGCAGCCAACATGAGGTTAAATTCTTCCCAACTCCTATAGTTCTTCTGTGTAGTTGTCATCGAGTTAGCAGTGTTGTGCTGTGAAGACACGTACTAGATGATACGGAAGTGCTTGCTTTCAGCACTAATACAGAATTCATTGCGTTATGTCAACCTTCTACCGATTTAGTGGTTCTGGGTGTCCCGGGTTTCCATAACATAGATCGTCAAAAATACCTTATGAGAACGATTTCTAAAGCTCTAGTGTAATGATGAAACTTACTTTGTGCTATTGATCAATCGATCTGTGTATCTTAAAAATAAATGAATGTAAGCAAAAAATTGTATGATAGTTTATGACTATGGCACGACCATTCGTAGTGGGACTAAATGCACAGAGCACGACTAAAAGCAAAGTAAATGCGCATCATCAATTCTGAGTATTAGTTCCCATGCTATTCTTTTGCGTGTTGTACAATATGCATTGTAATAGGTGAAGATGCAATCCATATATCTTTACTCAAACAGAGTTACATAGACGTGTAGCCATGGCAAAGTATACACTGTTATTATATGGGTACAACTATGGCTTCACATGTTCCGCAGTGAACACAATCCTGAGGATATTGGCGAGGACAAATGTGTATAACGCGAAAAAGTACATGTAATAAACACTCATATGTAACGGAAATAACTGGGCAATCGTTGTATACTACAGACTGAGGTAATGGATGTTTGTGTGTATGAACAGTCTGCATCATTTTGCACTTCATTACTATTCCATGAGAGGAATTAATTTTCGTCTTGAATTTTTGATTCGTTAATACAAAACGGTCTTCTTGCGGCCGACGACTGAACGTGTTCAATGGGATCTTTCTCTTGGTATTGTCATTATTGCATAGTAGTGCGTTTCCTGTAGATAATTCATGGTGATCTTTCTTGGTGTTTTCAGCGGCTGGTTCGTTATTGTGTTCTTGTGAACAACTCTCATTTCATCTGGTTTTCCAAAACGTTCACTCATCTCAAATTCTCATACAACAGTCTGATCAGTCGTGTGTAAACGGAATCGTTATCTGAAGAAGGTTTCGTTTTTTCATTGATTACTTGTGTTCCTCTGTAAGAATATCTTTCCATAAGACGATTCTTTGTATACGATTGGATCATTCTTGGACATATGCACACTTTTGTATTAGACCGGTAAGTGATTGACATGTTATAGACCAAAGTTTGACCTTATGCGTGACCTTATGCATAATTAAAACAGTTCAAGGTTAGGTTCACAATCTAAAGTCTATTAAGACGATAGTTCATGAAATGTTGATGCCAAATAAGCCGATCATAGATTACGTGGAAATGTGAGTCGAGTCACTTTTGTATTTCACTGTGATGGAACATCTGCTGCTCCAGGAAGGATATCAGGTGGATGATTTGATTACCAAAACAAGAGTTTCCGTGTTGTTTGAAACTATGGTGAACTGTAGTTACTGGTCAGCTGATTTGATGAAAACGTTCAAATTTCTATATCAATGGGGATTAAGTTCTGTCAATTCTGATGCGAAAACTTGAGCCGGGATGAATTAGTCGGCGTGAAGTTTCAAGCAATCAAAACTATGGTGCTCATGTAATTTTGTCTCGTAACAATAATTAACAATGTTTTATGTGAACAAATTGTGTGGGTGAGCAAAACTTCTTACACGCTACGGTCATGTAAGTTCTCAACATATTTTTTGTGCGGTTACTATAGACCTGAAACAGTGGGATGAATCATCGAACTCAAGTGAGTTAAGTTTTTGTAAGCCGTACAAATATCTGTTGTTCTACTTCTATTGAGTTTGGATAAATAATAGTATGTATTTAAGCTTACACTTTTTGAAACAAAGTTGAACAAAAATGTCATTATTCAGTACAGTGTAACTCACTACTGACTGTGGTAGTGTCATTATTGAAACAGTGCGCCTGAGACTACGAAGAATCCGAAGCAATCGTTCTCTTCATGAGTACCAGGGTTGTGAGCCAAGAACACCAATGACACAAGGCCTGACAATCAAACGAGGTATACGCTACAACACCAGATAAAAAAATACATACTCATTTGCATGTACCATTTATCCCGGGAAGTCACAGTTGCCCATGCCCAGTTTATGTAAGGAAAATATAATTTCACGCCAACGTGCACCTCAATGTTTTTTGTATATTTCTCCTTCACTTAAAAAAAACGGAGGCTCATGCCTCACTACTGAGTTGTGGCGTGAGTAGTATGGTGCAATCGCCCGTCCCCAGTGCACCACAAGATGGCACGTTAATGGTTGTCAGAACATTTAGCCTAATTCGCTGTAAATACATGCCATTGTTACCCTTTTTGTCTATAGACTTTCTTGAACCACTTTCACTTCAAAATCTAGTCTTTACTCAATATCACTTAAACCCTTCCCTTCAAACGTTAGACCTTAATAGATGTGTTACTAATTAG
Source organism: Paragonimus skrjabini miyazakii (assembly GCA_014338405.1). Classification (NCBI taxonomy): domain Eukaryota; kingdom Metazoa; phylum Platyhelminthes; class Trematoda; order Plagiorchiida; family Troglotrematidae; genus Paragonimus; species Paragonimus skrjabini miyazakii. The sequence goes on along the minus strand of JTDE01003822.1, from coordinate 7,438 downwards.
AAAGACAAAAAATGGAACCCCGACTCCCGTCCTTACGCAGCAATCGTGTATAACATCGAGTCAGCAGTCTCACATTAAATCCGATCGAAATATTATATCTGAAGGCACAGACATATTTCTGTTGATAGCGTTCAGATTGGCTCCACAGTTCATGCGTGATGCGACGTCGATGATGTAGTGATGAACGTGGTTGTCTCCTGATAACATCACCAGGATTCAAACTCTCATCGTCGCAAAGATATTCTCCACTGACTTACTCTAACGAGAAGAAAACAACAACTAGACATCGTTTATCTAGAGGAGCCTATCGGAAGGTCCGCTGGAGTGCGGAAGCTGCGACCAACTATGAGTGGTACTCAATTTACAATCATTCCGACATCCAGCATTATTTTTCACTACCTTCTATTAACTATATTCGCTAACCGTCAGCAAAAATGATTATTTTGTTCCAAAACGGTTGTGTAGGTTTGATGTGTCAAGATCCAAACGAATGGCTGGGTAAGTTGAGGATTCAGCTTTGTTCGTAATGGGTTTACTTGTTCGAAGTTAGTTTCACATGTCGATTGGGTTAGTTCATTTGAAGCCATTAGCCAATTTGACCTTAATGATTGTGTTTATCCAAAAGACCTAGCAACTACAATTACGATAGTTGACCGCAACTTTCTTGTTCGTATGAGCATTTCACCACGGTGGATCGTGTTAATATGCATTTTCATACATTAACAATTTTGGATGAAATACAATTTTTCGTACAAAAGCACAATTTTAGAATATTGCAATTCTCATACAGAAACAAACAAACAAACAAACAAACAACAAGCAAACATCAACAAATTTTCTATCGACAACCTGATACTCAGCTTCTTCTCAACAGACAGTCGAATTGATGACTTTTCCCACAATCACTTCTTCCCGATCAGATTAAACGAAAAGTCCACAAAGGAATCTATATTATGTTACCGAATGTCAGCTTTCCACTGCTGCAATATAATGTTTGATTTTCTTCTGTCACATCTAGTACTATGTGTTCACATTTACCAAAAGAAAGTTTCAGTTTTCCAACAACTTCTCTGTGTTCGAAAAACGTTGACAATTTTATTCTCTGTCGTCTTTAATATCTTGGCTACTATTACGTGCAAATAAAATGTCTAGTGAACATCAAGCTGCATTTCTGAATGCGTTGACTGAGTCTTGTCATTCAAGGGTGATTTGGGTTATGATAGTGTTGTGTATCTCCTGAACGCAACCTCCTATGTATGTTACATGAGCTCACTTCGTTTACCGATTCTCACTAAGAATGGGATGCATTACCTTACGTCGACGGTGACCTCATGGCCATAAAATTTACAACCTGTCCAGCTGGATTGTATCAACGCAGTTGTTTGTGCTCTGAAGATGTTCCGATTTCCTCGCAGACCCCATATTTCCCGTCAAGCTGAAAAACAGACATACTTAACGATGGCGGTTTCAGGCTGTTTGTATATATGATTTATAATCCTCGTATATGGTCAGCTGGAACGTGATATCAACGAAGCATGTAGGTGGTGCAATAAAAGCATAGTTTCAAATTATGTGCCTCAAAACTTTGGAACATCTTCTTTAAATGAAGAGAATGAAGCCAAAGAAGTGTTTACTTGTTCATACCAAAAGTCATCTCCAGGCCGGGGACACTACATGTCACGTACCAGTTAGATAACACGTTGTTGAGTAGCGTTACGTTGGAGTATTCTCAGTTTGGTAAACAAATCGATCTTATTGATTTGTGTCATCACGTTCTACAATACACGATGTTGAATAAAGCACATCTTTCACGCGTGGTTGCAAGAGTAAAGATGATCGCCCGATTGCAACTGCAAACCCTGTATATGAGACCTGAGTTCCATCAAGTGTATCTCTTAACCTAGACAGCACTCCACAGAGTTTCCTGGGTTGTAGCTATTCAGTGGGCCGGAACGGCTTACAGATTGACGTGAATTTGGAAAGAGGAAATAACTCCTGTGTACTAGAGTACAAACCAAGTGAATCATCTACCAAGCATACCCACAGGCCAGACCACGTTATTTCGTCAGATAGCGTTTATATGGAACGCGCGCTAGTAATCACAAGTTGTTGTCGATGAAGTACGGGCAAATATATGAAAATACTTACTATAAAAGGCGTCTTAGCCCGTGAGTAATGTCTGAATTTCAACAGATTACCAAGTATGGCAAAGCTATTGAATTGGCTATGCAGCGGTCTACGAGATCGTTACGGTGGTTACTTCAGACAACCCAGTTGCGCTCATATTACATCTCATCAGCGGATGTCACATGATCCTGTTTGTGTGTATGTTGTAGATTTATGAACTCGAAGGAATAAGAACAGTAGGTGTGTGAGTGACGCCTTTGTGTCCAGCCGGCCAATGTTGGTTAGCCAATTGAATTGCTAGCAGAAAAAGCATGTTTGGGTTCCAAGCGATTCCTGCCATGACGCAGCGGTTGTTAACTTACCAGTCTATTCCCTCCTTTACATTTTTCAGCGAAATATTTGATTTATCACTCAACTTGCATAGAGTGAACAATAAACTGTGATCCATGATAATGTGACACACTATTCAATGTTGTTCAACGTAAACCAGTACACATGTTCAGAATTCAGTGGCACCGACTGCCATGTTGAAGTGAAATCAGTTTATCAACATCAGGCTGACTCTCATTCAAAAACGCTCTTATGTCCTAGGTCTATAAATCTGAAGCGATCACCTATCGTTCTCCTGGTTTAGTGTACTTCCATCACCCAACAAATTCCTACAAAGTCCGTTAATGGACAATTGCTCTTGTACATTTGAGTTATTCCTCAACCATTAAGTAACAGTAACATACAGACATTTCTGATTTTGGAAGCAATTTTTAACAAAATTGGTTTACAGAAGTACTTGTTAACCAATACACGTCTACATAAGTGATCAGAATAGGAGAGTAAAAGTTTTGTAACAACTCGCTTCCTATGTAATGAATAACAGATTAATGTTCCGCTATTGTGCAATTGTCTACTGGTAGTTTACTGTAGAATCTTCTAGTGACCGGGCACTTTTCAAAGAAGTCAAAGTTGTTTTTCTAATGTTCATCCCATGGTTGGAAACTCCCATTAATACATTTTATACAAGGCACCCAACATTGAGGCATATGGAAGTAGAAGGAGGCTAATAGTTAGACTAGGATCAAGTGCAAAACCAGAGGAATAAGTAAACTAAACTAAACTATATCAGCGTATTGCAAAGGTCTCTAAAAAGGTAAAATATGCTTATTCGTTGAGCGATACAACGTAGGGAACGCTTTCTGCACGTGAGTTTTAAGTCCCGCTTCTTGCAAATGTTGTGTGATAGAAGATAGTACAGCACCGGGCTTGTTGTTCACTAGCCACTATGGAGTGTGCTTCGAGACATTTGTCCCGAGTGTTCTCATCGTTTGGCCGATACACTTCACTCCACAGGTACAAATGAATTCATAGGTGAGGGTCAATGTAGCGAGTGAGTTACTTAGATCTTTTCTAGATGTGCAAGGCAGCCGTGTCACCTGGTTGATCATTCTTAATTCTGCCTCGTTGTGTACGGAAGCAAATGATAGTTAACCTATCACTACCATGGAGTTAAGGGTTCGTATTGATCAATTTAAATTACTCGTTAAGTTTTTGTTCTTAATAGTTGGATGCTTCAGTTATTTTGTTTACATAGGTTCATTTATTCCTCTGGTCTTGCGCATGATCTTAGTCTACCTATTAACCTCCTTCTATTTTCACGTGCTTACCGCTGACCTGTCCTGACTTCCATTTGGCCAATTGGCTAACTTATTCAAAATTGCCAATTGTGTTTATAAAATGTTCACACCGACATACAGAATGACCAAGAACATAAATGACGATCAGAATTCAACATCGTTTCATAGCCATGTCAACTGCATTCGCATAGTTGTTGTTCAAAGCGGCAAATGTTTAGAACAAACTAACCGGAAGGGTTTAAAAATGTCGTACTTACGATTCAAAGCTAAACAACCTTTTGTATACATGATCAAATAAACTACAAAAAGGGAAACGTTCGTAAAACCGAATCCAATGAACTAAAACTAGAATGTGAGGTATCATTTAAACGTCACTAGTTTGTCATCAATATGAGCTATGAATATGAGATAACTATGGAAATCCATTAAGGCTCTTAGCAGATTTTTTGCGTTAAGGACTGAGCAAAAGCTAGATGCAGATATAGCGAAACTGTTACGTTAAAAAATCAACGTAAATGATTAGCTATTATTCAGTGGGTAAGAAGAAAATTGCATAACCTGGGGAGACGCCCAAACAGCTGTCCATAAAAGCTGAAAGTTACGAGCGAAGTTGAGTTCGATAACTGTTTATCATGTCCAGAAAGTCTGGAAAGATGGCTCTAGTAAAAGAGATGTGGAGATTCCGTACCCTTTTGCTCTCTTGTTACGTACTATGTCGTTGTACATATAAACTAGTTGTCTATTGTTTGAATGAATACACACTTCGTCCTAGCGTGCCTTGGTTTCTGCTTGCACGTGGTCGTGGTTACCAGGAGTTAGCTGTGGCAACGGTCGATTATAGCAGGTTGGAGTAATTGAATTCGCTGGAATTACTCCATTATTGAAGAGGAGCGTTATTCAAACTTATAGCGAACGTAGTGTGGTGGAATTTATCGTATACAGTTACTGTAGGTTGTTTAACATTGACAATTCATTTATTGGTTCCACTACAGATGTCTACAAGAAATCCACATGCTCCAGTGAGTAATCGAAATTCAGTCGTTTCGGGGTGGTCTACTTTAAATGTGCATTAATGACTATACTGTCCTCATGAATATGGGCGTTTACAAAAGACTGATCTGAGTATACATAGCAAGAAGCAACGCAAAGATTGGTAAATTCAATTAAATGACAAGTTAATGCGGTTGAACTTTCTGTATACGTTCGGATCCAGAAATTACCTGTCTCCAGTCGAAGGCAATCAATCTACAGTTGTGAACTCACGATTTGTCTACCAATTTATATGTAGCGGCAAAAATCTCATATAGACAGAACCGATAGATATTTTAATTTCAGAGTGAAAGAACATCTGCCTAAACGGGTGTACAATTCGGTGCATTCTGAGTAGAGTATTGTGGTTAAGACAGGCAAATGACCACTGTCCACAGTCACTAGATACAATCTGATCGTTGGTCACGTTATCTATCCAGCTTGTGCATTCGGAAACCCATCAAGTCAATCTAATCCTAAATTTTTGCAGTTTTTTGAGGCAGCTACCCAAATCAGAATAAAGCCTGCCATGTATGTTCAAGGATAGTTGGTCATGAATTTCACCTTATCGTGAACAAGAGGCTCTTTCTTACTGTAGTCAAAGTAACTCAAAGTGGAACATTGTGTGCTATTGTCGTTCTACAGCACGAATAATTATGTTGTACAGATTTTGACTACATTACGATTTCCTTGGGTAACGTGCTACATCATTATTACGGTGTCAACATTAGCTCTGGATATGAGCTAAGTATATTTCCGATTACTATCACGTATTCCTAACTACCACACTAATCTTCCGAACATTTGTTTATTCCGCCCCTTAGTTGTTCGACATATAAAACCGATTCATGCTATTGTAAATTTGGTATTGATGAGTCAGTGCGGAGGGCTTACATCTACCATTCTTCATGCCGTAACTATTTTTTTCAGTCCTCTGAAGGGAACCAACTATTTTAAACTATCTTAGTGTCAGTATGGAAACACCCGGAATTATACCTTTATAGAAACTGTTGATTATCGACCAATGGACGATTATCTTAATTTTGAACAAAGCAGTAATATGACGGATAGTGGTAGATGCTAGAATTCCGTATTGTCCCTTCAGTACCAAATATCAATAACCAGGAGCATGTATATGACACTATTGGGGTGCGGGGTGAAGAAATAAAAGAACAAATTAAATGGAGACTAACAACACGACACCATTAGGACCATAAAGGTGTAAGGCTTACATATATTTGCTCTGGGATGAAGGAACATCTGCCAAAATGGGTTCAGGATGTGACTGCGCAGGTTAGTTCATTCGCTCAGGATCATGTAAACTTCCGGCCTCGTCTATCGCCAGACACATGTTGACCACCGGGCACCGGATTAATCCCGAATCAACATTCAAGAATATAATGCTCTACACTAATCCGCGTTTTCTGTGTTTCACGGAGGCGGTCGCAATTAGTAATCTCAAGCCAGTATTGTGTGTACAAAAACAATTATATCTAAGGCCTTGACCCCATGGACCTGATAGTTTCATGTTGTTGGTCGCCACCCAATTTGCTAATTTATTTCTTCACCCCCACCACAATACTGTTATATATATGTCCCTGGTTATTGTTATTTGGTACTGAAGAGGTGATATGAAATGCTAGCATCTGGTTTGTTCAAATTTATGAAAGGAACTAACTGTTTCAAATTATCTTACTCGCTGTTTGTTGCCCAACCATTTGCATCGTGTCATTTTTATCACCGTGGATTGCTTACATTAACCGGTCTCGGTTCCGACTGAGTAGTCGTCCGCCTTATCGAAATCTTGTCACTGTAAGCTGTACTGTTGGTCCAAGGGTTGATAAATCAACAATGCTTCTCATAAGTGTTCCAGATGAACACACCAGAAACACCGAGCATTCAACCACAATACTTGTGTTTTTAGTGTCTAACTGCTGACTGTTCCAAATATTTACCTGTGTGTGGCAATGCTACACCGTTTTTGAAGACATACATATCCAGACAGCTTTGGACCTTGACAATCGTGTTATATTTTCATCCCTAGGTTAGACTCAAAACTATTGCTTCAAAAATTAATCCCCACCAGCAAAAGGTATTGGGTGATATTTAAATATATTGTAAAGAACAATTACATTGAAATTGTGAATATAACAAACGTTAGCAGCAAGCAGTAATTGGCGATTTAACTCAGCATGGTCCGACATTCAATGTTAGTATAAATTAACGCACGATTTGAGTTGATACTATAGAATGATTACTTCCAGTTACAGGATGTTGACTGTGGTAGATGATTCGATTCAATCTGAGTGGGAGAAGACAATATGAAAACAAGAACGTTTGAGACTCATTCGATTTCTACGGTTTAATGTAAATCACTTGAAGGCGATATGTCGAACTAATGTACTTCTGGTAACAATATTGTGTTTTATTGCGCACACCTAACGATCATCTCCGAATAGAGATTACCTATTGTTCTCCCCGAGAGTAGTTTTCAGGAAGGATTGCCGATATGTGAAACACTATTAAAACGAATTTGTAAATAGAAATGATTAACTGGACAGTCAGTCTTTTAACGTTAGTTAGTTAGTACCAGTTAAAACGATGTCGGTTGATAAGTATTTTGTAACAACTTTTCACTGTCTCGTAAAAACATA
>JTDE01003821.1:7912-47976 GCA_014338405.1 Paragonimus skrjabini miyazakii | reverse complement strand
ACCGCATCGACATTAGTCGGGCTCGGGTGCACGCGATCGCTTGGGGGCGTCGTGCAATCTTCCCTCGTACGCCATTTTGGCGTCAAATTTGTTGCCTTCCAAGGTCTAGAAGCCTTACTTGCAGTTGCTTTTTGTGATCTCTGGGCAGTCTCATTGGCCTTCTGGAGTCTTTGGGGCACCACGATGTGAATCTGAGGGCGTATCAACGTCGACGTGAGTGATGTTGAACGCACAAGTGAGAGGCCTACGGGCTGCTTTCAGTAGGCCGTAGGCGTGCGCACGCCATTTCTCGAGGTTCCGATTTGTTTAGTCACTGTCTTTGCAGGCGCAGAGTTCCGAGGTTGGTTGATGGCTTGGTTTGGGGACCGGGGACCGAAATTCGTGCCGTATGAAGCACCTAATACGGATTCCGATCTGTCTGAAAGATTGGGCCACTTTCTCCCTCTGGTCTTGCATTCTACACAGACCCAGCACAGGCCAGAATATTTGCCGTGCAGTTTATACAAATCTGTGCTTATGCATGCACACGACTGATGACAACATCTATCGCATATGTCACATTGAATTCCGGCCACTACCTTTTTGCCACACTGCTTGTTGAGGCAAGGATAAGAGACTCGGGGCATAATTTTCTGCCTTAGAAAACTTAATTTGACCAGTACATGAAAATCAACTACCAGCCAACGGAAATTCGCGTTTAAGATGCTCACTCACTTCAGTAACCAAATGCGCGACACTTACAAGCAAATAATAGCAAAACAGAAGGGGCAACTTATCTTCAAATTCGAATCATGCGCGATTTGTTCATGGGTTCGAAGTTGGAGGCCGAAGTTACCCGGATCAAGTTTATTTGTCCGTTTCGATGTCAGCGGTTTTCTGTTGACCTAAAAGACCGTCATTGAAAACAGGGTGTAGCACCGCTTTGGGGGTTACAGGGAATACCGAGAACAGAGTAAAATACAAATCTAGCAATGCAGAGTAAAGTATTAATCTAACAACTTCTAAAGTAGGTCAGAATCTAATGACACTTTGAAGCGGTCCCTAGAAGAACAGCTAACAACCTCCAATGGAAAGTCGTTCCAGTGGTTGATAACCCTGTAAGAGAAGAACTGTTGCCAAAGGAAGGTCCGGGGTCGAAGCTTATAGAGCTTCTTGTCGTGACCCCTCCGACTGTTATTAACTACTGTGGCGAAGAATTGGCGCTCGAGTCCTGTGTGGAAGAAAAAGTACGTAAGGATTCAGTCACTGCAGAGTCCTCGAAATCCAAGTGGATAAAGACCAAGAATTTCAAGACGAGATTCGTAAGAGAAATGCCGCAAGCAAATGACCATTTTAGTGGCTACTTGCTGGACACGCTCGATGGCGAGTATGTCCTTCTTCAAGCCTATGTATATGACTTGATTTGCGTACGCAAGCAATGGTCTTATATAGACCCCGTAGGGCGACTGAAAATTATGCCTGTCTATTCAAGGAAAGGCCCTTTTTGTCATCGCATGAATCCAAAATCCCTTTTTGGCAGCCATCTGGTGGTGATAAGAAAAGGATAAACTAGTCGACAGCCAAATCCCTAGGCTTTTTTTAGAGTCCACTTGCGTGATATCCGTTACACTTTGTGCACTAAGTATCACGAATAGGTTCCCCGACTCTCCTCCAAGCGACATATGTGCACACTTACTGTCGTTTAGAGGGAGACTCCAGTCTTCTGACCAGCCCTTAATACGGTCGAGGTCAATCTGCAATGCGCTGGAATCAAAGTCATTCCAGACTTTCAAATCATCAGCATAAAGAAGGCTATTGCTAGAAATGAGGTCGAGAAGGTCATTGATGTATATTAGAAAGCACAAATCCTTGAGGAACTCCAGCGGAGATCGGAGAAGGAGAAAAAAGGTCCGATCCGGTTTTTACCCTAAAAGTTCTGTTATCAAGAAAGGATGTAATCCAGCAGAGAACCTCTCCTTGGATCCCATAGGTTTCTAGCTTATGTACAAGTAAACCGTGTGGGACATGATCAGATACCTTGGCAAAGTCGAAAAGATAGCATCCGAGATATGACCATTGTCTCTGGCGTTTGTCAGGCTATTCATGAAGATATGTATATTGGTTATGCATGACCGGTCGGGAAGAAAGCCATGCTGAGTAGAAGAGAACAGATTGTTCGAGAAGAAATGCTTGAGGATAGCACGTTTTAACAAGCGCTCCATTACCTCGCATGGCATGCTGGTGAGGCTGATCGGCCGATAACTCACAGGGGAATGACGATCTCCTGTCTTAAATATAAGTGTGATAATGGCCTCTTTCCATGCCTCCGGAAGAGTGCTAGTCCGAAGTGTCTGTTTAAACGGGCTATGGAGGGGCACCGCCAAACCAAGGGCCGCTTCATTCAGGATCGGAGGATGGATCCCGTCTGGTCCCATTGCCCTATAAGGGTTATTATTGAGCAAGAGATCCCGAACGTCGACCACAGAGAATTCAGCTGTTAGGAGTGGACATTCGACATTTCTCCTCGAAAAAATTGGATGCCAGCATGCCGGAACCACATTGTAGACTGCTGAATAGTAATATCTGAAAGTCTGAGCAACCACCTGAGGGTTGATGGAGATTTCCCCGTCGGGAAGCCGCAGAGAAAGCGCTGGGGGCTTAGTTTTTCTCTGGCGACGCATGTACTTGAAGAGAAAATTTTCATTCTCCCGAGCTACGAGTAGGATCCTTGTCTGCGTCTGTTTGGTATGTTGGTAGATTTTTCGCCTGCATTTGTTTCGTACAGAGCGGTAGGCTTTTAGATCCTCCGGCTTGCCCGTTAGTTTCTGCTTGGTGAATAGACGAGAACGTAAATAAAAAAAGACGACGTATGTTCCACGGTAGCGGTGAGCGAGATGAGGACTTCCACAGTTTACGAGGACTAAATGCCTCGTCAGCTTCGTGGATGACATCTTTAAAAGAAAGATAGTTGGTGTTCACTGAATTTGACACGAGTTTGAGTGTACTTAAGAATGTCTTCAGTGCGCCAAAGTCAGATTTCTGGAGATTTCTGAATGAAGTCTTTGCTACGGCATATTGTATCTAGTAACAAATAAAGTCGAAGGCAAGTAACATGTAGTCACTTTGTCCTAGCGGTGGGTTGATGACCACTCTCTCCGCCAGTTGTGCTCCATTTGTAATAATCAGATCAAGCAAAGAGGGTGTCTGTCCTGGACGGTACCGTGTAGGTAGCTCGACATGTTTTGTCCAGGCTTTTTCAAGGATCAGCATTGCTAGGGATTTCGAAAATCCGTAATCAGAGTCCTCATGAAAAGCAGCTACATAGTTGAGTTTGGATGCGTTGAAGTCACCCATAATGAGAAGATGGGAGAAACGCTGATTAGGCGTGAGATAGTCTAGGGCGGCAAGAATGGCCTCATCGTCAGATGCGTCGCCCGACGGCGATCAATAAATAACACCGACAAGGAGCGTGTCACGATTACGAAGCTGGAGTTTAAACCAGAGTCCGCCACACTTCTCTGGGGGGTTAAATTCCCGTATGACAGTTGGAGTTGGCAGCGTCTGGCTTAGAAAAACGGCACAGCCTCCTGTGCGTCCACGGGAGGAGTCTGTTCGGTACAGTGAGTATCCGGGAACATGCAGTTCGTTATCACGGATATCTGCGAAAAGCCAGGTTTCTGTTAAAGCAGGAATATGAGGACAAGTGTCGTGCACCAACTATCTGATTTCAGGTAATTTGTTTAAAGGACTCAGACAGTTAGTGGACACGCACCTGAGGGCTACCTCCTCGTTTGACTGGGTGCAAAAAGAGACCGAAGAGTGCGAGAAAGAGCTTGGGAAAGCAGTCTTAGTAGCGATGATGAGTGTGTAGACGACATCAGAGTTTCCTGAGCCCTCTTGGAGGGTTGCGGTCGTTTGTTCACCGCCTGAGCATATGTGAGCGTTTCTGTGGGACGCTTCTTCCGTTTCTGGCTGCTCAGGTTTGATGGCTTGTGGACCACCTTCACCTTTTGAAGACCTGGGGGGTGATTCGCAGTTTTGCACCCCCAAAATTTGGGTCTGGTTTTGGGTAGGAAGAGAACCTAGGAAGAAATGAGCATGAACCGGCAGAGGGAAATGCGTCTGGAAAGAGCCGAGTATGAGCTTTTCTAGAAGCTGGAGGTGACCCAAGGAGACTCACTCGGTTGTAAAGTTTAGAAATAAAGCATGTTTGGGTAGAACTTTTTTGAGGTCTGATGGTTGTTTTTAGAGCAAGGCTGTTGCTCTGTGGCTTCTCTGCGGGCTACTGATTCAGACCCGTGCAGCCACAAAGATGATTGACCATCCAAGGGGATGAGGGCAGTCGTCTTTGATGTGGGTGTGGGCACATAAGCTGATCCCTTCGGAGACGCTGGTCCCTTCTTAAGAGTGGAAATAAAAACCTTCACATTGGCTTAAAGTTTGGGGTCAGCCTTGATGCGTGACCTTGTGTTTTCAAGCTGAGAGCGCTTACGCAGCTCCTGCAATCAGCGATCCAGTGAAACTCTTTTTAACTTAGTACGACTTTTTTAGCTGAACCGTCTTGTCTAGTACTTCCCCCGTACTGACCTTTGCGGGTAACGTCACATGAGGTCCAAGTGACTTCTTGGTATCTTAGCAGCAAAGCCTGCTGCCGAAACTGAAGTTGTTAATTCTGATGGAAATGCGGTGTTTGACACCGCTTTTGCTTGTTCACCTGTAGAGTGTGTGGTCGGAAATCGTCCCCACGAAACAAGCCCCCTCTCCCGGAGTGCTTTGTCCCTCAGATTTGTCGCGGCTTCCTCATTTTGTGCCGTGGACAAAGCCACTGCCTTACGAGCAATGGCCACACCCGGAAGGGCGAGCGCAATATACTCGTTCAGTGAGTACAGTTCTGACCTCATGTCAGATAGAGCCGTCCGTGTTTCTACTAGGGCTCTTTCAACTTTGTCCATGTGCATTGCATTAATGTCTTTAGACGTCTTGCAACTACACTTTAGCGTGTCACGTTTCTTCTCACTGGCGGTGGCGGGTAGCGGAACGGATACAGCCTCGGATAAAATGCAGTCTTTACGAAAAAGGCAGCTGATGCAGATAAATGGCTTTTTTGACAAAGCCGGAAAAGTATATTGGTCCTCCTTAAGTTCTATGCACTTGATGTCGTACCAGTGTAGACATGTCTAGCACTGCATACTGTTTTGAGCAGTGTTGCGGCTGCCGAAACAGCCACAGGCACTGGATACTTCTGATCCACCGATGCTGCTGGATCTCGCGCGTGTCATTTTGAAGAAAAGCGGAAGCGGTAGCGTTATATAAAAACGGTGGGCAAAAGGAGTAAAACGTGAAGCTAGGAAATAGTGGAACCGAACATATATCTGATAAGATAATAATCGGTCAAATAGATGTGTTGAATGGTACAATATAAAACGGATAAAAATACTAATAACCAGATAATTTGATACGGAACAAAATTAGTATGTTATTCGCCAACGAATAACAGTAATCGTATGTAAATTTATGATGCACGGAGCACCAATAGGACAAAAATATGAATAGAAAATGACAGCGAGAAAATTTGAACCAAATTTCGATTTACCCGCGAAGGGGAATTCAGCGATTCAGCGAGTGATACACGGTTTCTTGGCAGAGGCTTGAGCGTCCCGGATCCAGTCGGTTTTTCCTGTCCAGTGTCAAGTGGGCATCTGCTGATATGAAAGGCATTCATTGAAAACAGGGTGTAGCACCGCTCTTGTGGATTACAATAAACATCATGAAGCAAACTAAAATTACTCGCATAAAAGGATTTTTGGAAAACGAGAGTTAAGTATTGTTTGAAAGCGGTCGCTGGGACCGCTACCGACGAACTCAGCAGGAAGACTGTCCCAGAAGTTTACAACCCTGTATGAAAAAGACTGCTGCCTAAGAAATGTCCGAGGACGGAGCTTGAAAAGATTCGTGTTATGTCCTCGCCGACCGTCATCATTCGCTACAGTGAAGAACTGATCAACGAGGCCTACTCTAAAGAGGAAATGTGTGAAAATTAAATCACTGCACAGTAGTCGAAATTCAAGTGGGTATAGATCAAGGATTTCAAGGCGAGACTCCTACGCTCAGGAATTTACATCTTGTTGCGGCGACTGCAAAGATGGCCTGAGTACTTCGAGGAACAGTTCAACTAACCTAAGCTAACCCAATCAGCTGTGGATGATGAAAATTGTACGGTTAGTCGTGACAGCATAAATCCTCTGCCAGAAGATGAACTAGATTTAGGGCTTAAACTATCAAAGCGTAAAGAAGCCCATGTCTAAACCTCGTTTCTTCAGCACTTTTCAAAGATTGTGGCAAAATTGCTATATGAACTGACCGCGCCCCTGCGTTTTATGTAGGAGACTGAGCAGGCGCCTCATGGCCAGAGTTTGTCAACGGTAATTCCCATTTCCAAAAAATTGAAAAACAGACTTTCCTCAACACCCCCCGTTTGAGACTGCACTTGGCCCAAATTCGGCTGCTTACAGCGAAGCTGGCGTCTGCTGCGATCAGTTTAATGTCTAGGCAATGTGCTGGTGGTGATCTCTGGATCGGACGACGGAACCGCTTGAGTGGCTGTATCCAGAATGGCGAACGTGCCTAACAACAAATATAACAGAATCAAGTGTTCTGCTGTTGCAATGTTTGAGTGCCACGGACGCAACTGGTTACGATGACGTTTCCATATGCCGTCAATGACAGGTAGGTCATACAGCAATAGTCCATGACGAGCAAACACGATTGCGTTCGCCTAGTTGCTGTGATCGGGGCGGCAGTCATTGACGAAATTGTTGTCGGAGCTCTGTTGACTGAGCAGGTGTGCTGGCCTCTTCTTCAGACTGAGAATGTGATGGACGATGCGACGCTTGCAACGTATGACTGTTTCTGCTGGTGATCGGCCATCAGGAGATGCAGTGTTTGGGTTGTGTGTTAGGCAAACGCCTTTAGACTCTCGTCTGTGATCCCCTCTTTGCAAGCTTTGAGCAGCGCCCGCTTGAAAATGTCTACAAAGCCTTCAGCTTCGTCGTTGGATTGCCGTTGATACGGTGGGGACCTCAAATACTGGAACAGGGAACGGCGGTTAAAGCCTTCACAGTGAGTAGATGTAAACTGCATTTTGTAGTCAAATGCGAGAATTCCGTAAAATCCATGGTGGCCGAAGACATAGCTCCGAGCAGCAGCCGCAGAGGCATATTTCATTGGCAAAATACCAACTATATCTGATCAACTTGGATATACATCGACCAACAGGAGGCAGGACACCCCATCAATCAGATCAGCAAGATTCAAGTGGAGGCCAGACCATGGACCTTTGGGTGTTTCTCAAGCTGCGGGATCCTACCTGGCGAATAGTTTGACAATCTGGTGACACCTCAAGCACTGTCTCACCAAATCCTTGACTTTGCCAGTGATACATAGTCAATATGCGGACCAGCGAACAATCGTCTTCATCCTGCTGGCGCCTGGATTACTAAAATGCAACCGTCATCGGACAGTGAACAGTGTCATATTTTTTTCTACATCATATTTTCCTCTTCCCTATCATACTGATCCCTCCATACATTATCCTAATCAACCTTTTCCATTCGCTACGTTATAGATCACATACCTTGTTTTCTGACTGATTAAAGCCTTTCTATATTGCGTTGTCTTCTCTGCACTTTCGGTTACTTCCCACAAGTCTATTCGTTACAAGCCGTAAATAGGTAGGGTTGATTAAGCGATCGCGGAACACCTGACATTCGAGTCCAAGGTAAACCTGACTGGGTCCCCTCACGAGGGGAACCACCAGCCACTTTATTTGGACAAAAATGATGGCTTGGTTGATGGTCGAATTCAATGCGGTGACGCGTCGGATGTTGATGGCAGTCGCCAGGATTCCATGAAAAGTGTCTGAAAACTGGAGGCACCCATCGTCTTCATTGACCACAGCGGCAATGACAGTATCTTTCTCTGATAAGCTTTGATTGTTAAAAGGAGGTGATAGACCATTAGCTCGACCGAAATAATTTGTGCAACGGTATCCAACGTTTTACCAGCAGTGACCATGTCATAATGCAAGTAAGTATAGATAGAGTACTCTTGTTTGATAATCCCGGTACGGAGTAATGGCCCATACTCAGCCGCATTGTACATCGTTTCATAAGCATCCTATTTGTAATCGGTACTTGTTGTGTAGCATGCAAGCCAGCTGTTTCTTCTCTGATCGTCCGTTACACTTACGGACCAACCTTAGAGCAACGTAGAGACACCAGGGAATAACGTTCTTCCGAAGTATGGAGTTCCATCAACAGTCCTGTGAAAGGAAACAACAAGAAACGAGCATGAGCCAAGGGCTCAGTAAGCCATGTACGCGACTTACAGAAACGAAAATTTGAACGGCGTCAACAACACAGCAGCACACCCCGATAAATAACTCAAATTCAACTTGTGCGGGCTTGCTGGTTTCAACCGTACTTTACGCTATCACTCCGTTCTTTATGGTCGTTCGACCTGGATCTTTGCGAGGGTTGTTTACCACACTTCATCGGCCATCTTCATTCGCTATGATAAAGAGTCTTTTAACAAGACCTTCTCCAAGTAAGGAGTGTGTGAGAATTAAATTACCGCGGGGTCGTCAAAACTTAAGAGAATAAAAATCAAAGCCTTCAAGTGGAGACTCGTACACGGCATTTCTTGTGCCCACGACAATTGCCTCTCACAATCTGATTGGCTGATATTAACATTAGTTGAAAATTCTGGATTAAAGCTTGTTTGCTTTTTTGAAATTATTGTATTTTCTCCACTCAATCTCTTATAACTGCGCAACAGGTTTAAAACGGTTGAAACTAATCATTTCTTATGAAAGCTAGAAGCGTAGTTGTGTACTTATTGAGAGTGGTAATGAAACACCTGGAAATATGCACACCGAATGTGATAAATATCACCCAGTTATTTTGCTGTTTCTTAAGGATTCACACAACTACTTCACTCTGTTCATCAGTTTCACAATCTTCCAGCTTTGACTGTTTTGCAATAACATTTATACTATAGGCTAAACTGTCGTATCTATGTTCAAAATATCACTAACTGTATGTCATCGTAGTATTGTAGCGACCTATCAGAAACTGGTCAAACAATAGGAATGCGACAACCGAGGGTCAACTTTCGTTCTTTACGAGGCAGCCTTGATCCCTATGTGAGCACCCAGAGAGTAATGCTGCTTTGTCCCGACAAACAACCAGTCTTCCGATCCAGATAGCTGGTTGCCCACAAAGCCACACGTAAGCTAGAAGATCAGACGTCTGAAACAACTTGGTATGCCGGTTCCGGCGATTTGTTCACGGATCTGAGGTTAGATGCCCAAGTCACCCAAATCCACTCAGCTTGTCCCTTTCAGATGTTAACGGTTTTCTGTTGGTCTGTAAGGCAATCATTGAAAACAGCATATAGCACCGCTCCTGATGTTACAGAGAGTACCAAGAACCGTGAAATACTTATATACCAAGAAAAAGTAAAACACCAGTCTGACAAATTCTGTGAATCTGCTCTACATTTCATTTGAGAAATTAGCTGGGCACCACTAGAACTTAACACCCGAGGTCGAATCAAACTGATAACGACCGCAAACAGCTCCGTCACCTTTTTATAATGGGAAATACATGAGTATCAGCAAGTCCATATTAGTAAGAATATGGAATCAATATGAAATGTCACATTCGTTCAAAGTGGTACTTCCCTGTAGAGTTTTCGACCGTCAGCGGTCGAGCATGAGCAGAAAATGTCCAAATTCAAGATGGCGATCGACGCGACCTTCACATGGACATAATTATATCATAGAACATACCACTCAAAAAGAGGAAGTAGAAGGCGAGCAAACAGAAGGTGCAAACGGATGTTACAACATTTTATGTCATTGTGAATCCATTCATACTCTGAAACGGTTCTGAGAATAGCAGGTAACAATCTCTAATGAAAGGTCGTTCCGGTGGTTGATAACCCTTTAAGAGAAGAACTGTTGCTTAGAGAAGGTCCACGGACGAAGCTTATAAAGGTTCTTGTCGTGATCCCTTCGACTAATGTCAACTACTGGGGTAAATAACTCCTGCACGGGTCCTGCGCTAAAGAACAAGTGCGTAGGGATTTAGTAACTGAGGAGCCATCGAAACCCAAATGGATACAGATCAAGAGTTTCAAGACGAGATTCATAGGAGAAATACTGCGAGCCAGTGACCAACTTGGTGACTACTGGCTGGACACATTCGATGGCGAGCATGTTATTCCTCAAGCCAGATTAGCATACTCAGGCAGTGGTCTTACGTAGACCATGTAGAGCGATTGAAAGGCATGCATGTCTATGTGGAGAAAGGCGCATTTTATCATCCCAGAATTCCGAGTACTTTAGAGTTTCTCCTCTTTTTGTTTAGTAACGATGCTTCACCTTCGTACAAAAACGTTTATGCATCACTCCTTCATGTTGTTCGAAGTGAAAACCGACCTTGCACTACAGGGCGAAACTTTGTGCGCACCGGTCTGTTCTTTTGTCCGCTGTGCAGTCGCTTGACGATACTACACGGACCATTTACTCATTTGTTTAGTTCCGCCGTACTACAAACATCGTCGCAGCTCCAATCGCGCTCTAGCAGCACACAGTAACTCTGCAATTTCCTTACTTTCGGTAAACAGGTAAGTTGGAATGTTGATGTGACCATTTCAAACATCTGTGAACGCCTTCTTTGCGTAAAATTCTTTGATTACCGTAGCTCGCTGCTACTATGCAACTATTCTTGTACGTTCGTCCATTTCGTTGTCACCGATAGCCCCCATGAGGTTTGCTTGCATTTACTTGAGCCATTCAGTAGATTGTTTTGACCAGTACTGCACCAATTCCCTGCTTAGTATGGAGTGCCTTCAAGGTGAAAGTCACACTCAGCTGTTTCCCACAATCTGGTTAGCCTATGTTAACAGTGGCGCTCACCTCTTGCTGAATCACCAAAAGTTTTGGATTAATCTCTTATAGCTGGGCGCCGAACATGAAGAGGTAATAGATGTACACTTTTATGAGGGATGATAATGGAGATGTGTATGAACCAATAATGGTAATGAAACGTTTATGAACATATGGGGGATTTCGCAGATTTTGGTGATCAGTACGTGGGTTCAGGGTTGAAAACCCAATTCACCTGGTTTCAGTCAGCTTTTCAATTTCTGTATCAGGCGGGATTTCGCTGACCTCGAAGACAGTCATCAAAAACGGGGCGTAGCACCGTTATTGGGAATTACACCTATTACCAAAAAGTAGATAGGGTTCCGAACCGAACGGCGCTTTAATTAACTCGATGTCTAACAATGTATCAAAACTACCTCAAGAGGCACGATCGATGACTTTAAAAGGATGGTCGTTCCAGGGATGATAACCGTATAAGCAAAGAATTGTTGTCTAAGGAAGGCCAGAAAACAGAGCTTGTAAGGCTTGTCATGATCCCTTTGACCACTCTGAACCATTAACAAAATAACTGTTCGACAAGCCCCACACGGAAGGGAAATCGCGCAGGGATTAGGTTACCGTGAAGTCAAAATTTAGGTAGGTACAAATCCTGAACTTCAAATCGCGACTCATGAGATACGTGTTGCAGACCAGTGTCACCTTGGCAGCCATGCACCGAACACGCTCAACAGTGAACATGTCCTTCTTAAAGCCAGCATTCACGACATAATTGAGGTACTCAAGCGGCTGTCTTACGTAGACCCCTTGAAGGTTTTAAAACGCTTTCTTGTCTAGGCGGGGAAATGTCCGTTTGTCATTCACAGAGATGCGAACTCTTTTTTTGCGGTGTTACGTGAAAGGCGGGTTAGATGACGTCAATATGCCTAGGTCATTTTTCAAAACGATTTTTTGATCTATACTATATCACCGCACCATGAGACACTTAGGCATTGCCGGAGCCTCCACCGAGCGACATGCATACCCTACTGTTGGCATTTAGTACGCGGCTCTAATCGTCCAACCATCACTTAATCGCGTCGAGATCTACTTGCAATGCACTGGTATCACCAGCATTCCAGAGTTTTTGGTCGTCAGTGTAGAGAACCGCGCTGCCAGAAATATTGTCCGGAAGGTCGTTGATTTAATAAGAAACAGATAAACACGGAGCACTATCCTCTGAGGAACTCACAGAAATCAGAGAGGGGTGACTTCAAGATTTGTTATCTAGAAGGGAGGAAATCTAAGACGGACTCCCTCCTTGAATGCTATACGCTTCCAGCCTACACCTTTGAGAGCCATATGGGGCACGGTCTGATGTCCTGGAGGATTCAAATAAAATAACGTCTGCAATGAGGCCATTGTCTTTAGCTTCTGCCAGGCTATTCAAGAAGATTTGCGCATTTGTTACGCAATATTCGTTGGGAATGAAGGGTTGCTATGTAGAATAAAAAAGACCGTTCCCCGGAAGGCATCTGAGGGTAGCGCCTTTTTTGAAAGCGCTCCTTTATGTTAGTGAGGCTGGCTGGCCTGTAGCTAGCAGGAGAATGTCGATCACCTGTTTTAAGCACTGACGTGACTGTGGCTTTTTCCACGCATTAGGGAGGATGATAGACTGAAGTGTCTGGTTGAACAGCTTGTGGAACAGTTTCGTTTCTTTGGAGATCCTGGAATCGTTCTTATCTCGGACCAACATGCTATAAGGATTTACCTTAAGCAAAAGTTCTCCAACATCCGGTTAGGAAAAGCCAGCAGTAATGAGGTTTGCCGACTGTTTCCCAGAGTTAGAGTAGGATACCCATTCGGCAATGTAACGTTGCATACTACCGGACAATACTTCCTGAAAGCTTCGGCAACAACTTGGAAGTCGGAATAAGTCTGCTCGTCAGGCAGTCACAGAGAAGTAGCTGTACGGTTATTTCTTCTCATTCGACGCATATATTTAAATAGGAAATTTTTGTCTGCGCAAGCTCCCAGTAGGAGTTTCTGTGTACCGGATTAGTGTATACGTGAATTTCTGGCTTACACCAGTTTCAAAGCTTATTAATGGCGTTCAGTTCCTCGCAGTTGCCTGTAAACTTATGCTCCGCAAATTACGGAGAACGATCATCAATGGTTGACGTATTCTGCGCGGAAATGGTGGGCCAGAGGAGAAACTGCACAGTCTTTGGTGTGAATGAGTCATCCGCTTTCTGGGTTGCGTTTCGGAAGTCTTCTTTACTGAGATCGACAGAATCACAGCCAAGGGAGCAGTGAGCCGAAATAACTTCTCAGGCCGTCCAAATCAGCCTGCCAGAAGTTTTAAATTGTGGATTTCTTTGTTGGCTATTGTAATCATTAGCGAATAAGGTCGAAAGTTAGAAACAAGTGTTCACTATGTCCGAGTGGCGGTTTGATGGTTACTTATCCCACTTGATGACTCTTGTTTATATTGATTAGGTCAAGCAGAAAATGAAGCAGGTCTGGATAATGGTAGGTCGGAACACCGACATGCTGTCACCACGCTCTGTTTTATCAGCATCGACAACGACACCGAGGAAACGCCATCACAGGTACTGATGGCCGATTTATCCAATTATCTCATAATAAGGAGAGGATGAAAACGCTGGAATTCTAAGAAGCTTTTTTGACTGTTAGGAAGGATGCCACCATCTGAAGCTCCGCATAAGAGAGGGAACGGCATAAAACTCACACTAGTAGTGTGTCCTGATCGCGCAATGATGGTCTTAGCCACGGAGCTTCATACTCATTGGAGGACGGACAATTGCGAAGGAACGTAGGTGTTGGGAGACTCTGGTTAAAGTAAACCGCAGGAGAGTCTGCAGAGGTAGACGGAGTACTCAGGAACGTTCGGTTCACTGTCGCTGATGTTCGCTGGAAACCAGGTCTCCGTTAGAGAAAATATGTGAGGGGTCGTATCCTAAGCTTATTGTCCGATTTCCGACAGATTTTTAAATAAGCTCGGACAGTTCGCAAACATACACATAAAGTGTCATTCCTTGTTCGAATGAGTGATTAAACAACAAGTGGTAACCCTCACCTGATTATTCTACCACTGCATGAGAATTCTCACGGCCACTTCATTTGCTCTGGCGTTCTATAATCTTTCAATCTTCGTCGATAAACTTAATTTTGGTTTTGACCGTTTTGTATTAACATCCTTTACATTTAATTATCACATCTATATTACCGGTGTTAGAAGCTGTGCAGTATTGCAATATTTTGGATACATAACTTTCCACTTGCGCCGATTATTTGCACAGGACGAAGCGGCCGCTGACAATCTAGCGTCCAGAACATCTGCACTGGAATGTCAGAGAACAGCATACAGAGATGCAACTGTCCCACTTGAGGAGGGTTTCATGGGATTTTCAAGTTCAGCCTCTCGAATCCAAAGCCCGTTTTGATTATCGCGTAACCTTTGTGGGCAAGAGAAATGAGAGAAGAGAGAACAGAAGAAAAATAATTGCAAACCCCATTGATTGTCCAAATACACGATACTTAGTGTAAGCTTTCTTTACACTAAGACAGACCTCATCCAGTATGGACAAGACCGGCAGATAGTGATACACTCATTGGAGGGGGCACCAGCAAACCCTCCATTCACAATTCCAACTCCATCTCTTCTTGAATAGGGTCACCAAAATAGCATACATCCGAAGGTATGCTTCCACAGACGTAGTTGGTCATCATCTTCCCCTAACAATGCAGGCATTCTACTAACTGAGGAGGCCTTTTCCAAACAGCAAAAACGTGTAAAAAACTGGTCACCTGCAACTCAAATTGTTATAAACGAACCTCCATAGGCCTGACTCCATCTCTGGCACAGACCAAGATCCACCAAACAACCAATTTTACTCTGCACCCCTTTTTGTTATCACGATGGAACTCAGTTTAGGTTTTATCTTCTGATGCCGTGCATAGCGTTTTTGTGATCGAATGATTTTTTGGGTGAAATTGATTCGACCTCTCTGCCGGACCGGTAGACAACTTCATGGGTGAGGTGTAATATATCTGACAGAAACAGAACTGTTTCAACCCACGAGTCCTGTATGGACAGCGGCATGGGAGTAAGTGCGTGTTTCCGTAGTTGCCACATGTGGTATCATCACTCCCGGTCTACAAGCAACGATGTATGAACGCATTAGCGGTTGGATCTCTGATCGGAGGTTCTCACTTTGTGTCGGGCAGCCATCACGACCATATAAAAACGCCGTGGTGACGTCAGACCAGAGAAGAGGAAAATGTGCGACGATATGAATGGTTCACAGGTTTGTAGGTTATCAGTCTGAGAAATTGCACCAATACCAACGCCCATAAAATAATGGGGTGATGCGTTTCCACGAGCCTCCACTATCAACCGGAAGACCTATGCTCTGCTCTCCATACATTACAGTGTAAGACTTGACCATATACGTCTGCCTAACATTACTTACGGCATGTGAGTATGCTTAGGTGGTTACTCTCTCATAGGTATAACTTGAACCACTGAATGTGCGTCAGAAACACTCTAACCAAACAGGGCCTGTTTCTTAAATGAAAGTGCAAGACAGAAACGAGCCATTGCCCTGCCACATTCCTGTATTCTACTGCTACCTGCCAGATCTTGTCTGTTATGCTAAGGAAGATCCGGGAAGATCTCCTGCCACCCTTTATTCAGGCGCATTTTGAAAGAGCTCATTTTTGGCTACAAACCACTTCAGCTGTGAGCCCGTTCCACACAGTCACTACCTGGTTTCTGAAGGAAATTGCTCGTACGTCTGAGCGAGCCATGCTTTCCTTCAGTCGGAGGCTGTGATCTCTGATGATGGCTCCCTGACCCACTTGTGCAAACAAATCTGTGAACTGTACGCCACGTATGCCTTTCAGAATTCTGAAGGTCTCGATAAAATCACCTCTCACTCTCCTCCTCTCCAGGGACTACAGCCTGGGCTCCTTTAATCGGTCATGGTAGGGTGTGCCCTTAAATACTATTAACCTTCGAGTTGCGAGTTGTCGTACTCTTAATGCGCTGGATAGTTTGCACAGGTAGGGAGCTCATGCCAGCACGCAGCACTCCAGGTGAGGCCGAACTATGGTTTTGTATGGCGGCAGGAATACTTCCGGTTGCCTGGTAGACAAAACTCGCTTACGTCTAAACAGATAACTGCAGGTTTTGTTCGCAGCCGCTGCTCATGGGGCTGAGGGCTTGAAGTTGTTTCTGATCAATACACCCAGGTCTCGGGTATTTTCTGCGCATTCAATGGTAAATGGACCCTGGGGACCTGGTGCTTCAAGGGGTCCAGCGCTTTCAGTTACAAGTTGGCACTTGGCGGCATTCAATAGAAGGTCTCACTAAAGCGACTATTATGTTGCTGCCTTGAAATATTGCGTCAAGGCAGCACGGTTTGTTGGCATTGTTATCTTATCATCATCCGCAAATAGGAAGCACTAATTGCTAAGTCCACTCGCTGGATCAGTTACGAACAGCAGGGACAGAAATGGACCCAGAACAGGGCTTGAGGGACACCACTGTGGGCTGTGCCTACCTCAGAGAATCCGCTTTCAGCCTTCACGTTAAAAACCCTGTTACGCAAGTAATACTTTACCCAGTCAACCACTAGGTTGGAGATACCAAATAACTTCGTTTCGTGGATGAGATGACGGTGATTCACTGAATTGGAGGCTATGCTGAAATTCAAGTAGCAAACCTCCACTTTCCGGCCCTCGTCCAATCGTCTCATGACCTCACCCATGAAATACAAAATGTTGGATAGACAAATCCCCTTTTCTGTGAACCATGTTGTGTAATGCTTGGAAGTCTTTTTCCGACAAGACAGGTCGAAACCTTGTCCTTAATTAACCGTTCCAGGCACTTCCAACTATACTCGTTAAGCTCACTGGTCTGTAATTGTTTTGTTTGTCTCCTGAGCCCTCCTTATGAATAGCGACCACCGTTGCTACAGGGCTCTAGTGTGGGATTTGCCCCTCCCTTATGGACGTCGTAAACAGCCTCTATGGTGGACGCTGCAGAACTTCTGCTAATGGGTCGTCAATGCTCGGATGGATGCCCTCCTCTCTTGTGGAATTTGAGGGCTTCATGGAGCCCAGGAGTTTCCAACCTCTTCCTCAGTGGGAAGTATATTGTTCGTTTTGCTGTTAAGTCTGAACCTTACCAACCTTTTTGGCAGGTTTTTGTTCCAATTGTCTCTTCTGTGAACCCCCTGGAAAACTTCATGAGGGAAGCTGGCTTTTTCTGTTTCGTCAGCGGCCGGTTTACCCTATTTTGTCAACAGAACCCCTACTGCTTGCCTGCAGGCTCCCTTGGATTGTACATACGGGTAAAAATGCTTCGTAGCTGCTTTGATCTTGCGCGCAAGGCCTGCTTCAAAATGATATCTTGTCAGGCGCTGGGCCTTGCAGGCTGCATTTCTACAGGCTTCATACTTTAGCCAGTAACAAGGGCTTTCATTTTTATTTCTTTCAACATTTTTTCCTCTTGCAAAGCGCCCTACGCACCGTTTGTCCCCACCGGGGCGGACGACTCTGAGCTCTCCTAGGGACAAGAGGTGCAAATTGGTCCATAAGTATTATAATCCCTTCTTTGATGACTTTCCACATATCTTCTATAGAAGTGTTTTCCTCCCCAGGAGCCAACCACATGCAGCGTGCAGCTTCTAAATGCCGTGAGATATCCATTCAATCAAAATTCCAGATAAATATTTTCAGGGGAGGCCTTTTCGACTTCAAAGCTCAGAACACAATGATCAATCTGCCCAGGCGGGTCCTCACTTTCCAAGTTGACAATACCTTGGCCATATCCATGAACCATTAGATCCAACACGGATGGTGTACATGTTGACTTAGTGAATTGAAGTGCAACCAGTTCAGGAATATTCCTTCGGGATTACCCGTCCTAGCCGTTTCATGGCCCCAAGAGATGTTCGGGAGGTTAAAGTCCCCAGTTGCCACTGAGTTCGCTTTTTAACTAGCTGGAGCGTTCAAGACATTTAACAGAAGCTTCTCCTCGTCGTTGCCAGCCGGTGATCCCCTGTAAGCGTTGCAAATAAGTAATCTGCTGTTATCCTTCTGAATGTAGCAAGAAATTGCCTGTACGCTCGGAGTGTTTAATGAGAAAGGAAACTTCCACCGTTTGTACTGATTGCTTATCAACTGCAAGACCCCTCTACCTGCGCGTCCGTCCGTATGGTCCTGCCTATGGACGGAAAAGTCCTCTGAATGGCAGTTCCCCAAAGCTACTCCAGGTTTCAACCATGGTTAAGCCACAGCTATAACATCAAACCCTTACTATGTTCCCAAAGCTCTCTCCACTTGTTGATAATGCTACAGGCATTTGTATACCGTAACTTGAGGTTGTTCCCATGCAGCATTTTCCCGGATAACATTACTGTGTCACAACTCCCCTCGGGCCCTCCGCCCGAGGGGCTTGCTCGTTTTTGGGTAGCTCCTCCGCACAACACTATAAAGTTTGGCTCCACTACTTCTTCAAGCTTTCCAGCGCTTTTGACCACAGGAACTTGACCGCTTTCCTTCGGCTTTGTATCCATATCCTCCATTGCCATCATCATTGGTCAGGCGAAATCCTCAGCTGCAACCTGACTGTGACAGATTGGTTGATTCACCTTTAAGGGCTTACATGTTGAGACAACCCCTTTCACTCGGGGTTTGGACCTAATTGTTATCAAGTTCATGGTTTCCTCCGACTTCATTTTGCCAATTGAAGCTTCTCAGCTCCCCCGTGTACTGTTGGCATTCTGTTCCGTCCTATAGCTGGTGCTTACCTTAAGCGCGAATGAAGTTCCCTTAATTTTACTACTCAGCTAACCAGCCTCGGATCTACCGCTACGTATCACAATCGTAACAGATGCAGCCATTAGTGATATGTTTTTAAATCCGGCGCCCCTGTCATTTTCCGGTAACACAGCTTGTCTGTCGCACTGGATCAACAGAGTCGCTAGTACGGCTATATTCTTCTCTTGGACCTACGGTCTGGCTGAAACACCACCAGCTGTTATCTTGGGCGGAAACGATGAATTACTGCTTTACTCTGCGTCTGTTTTGTTGTCCGGAATGAGCTGATATCTACCTCGTGACAGTCCATGTGCTCCGTCAGCTTTGCTGAGTACATAGTCAGTTTGGGAGACTTGTGTAAACTCGATAGTTATTGCGCGTGCCCGGTTTTGAGTACTGTTGGAACTGCTCAAACTCTAGCTACCTATTCTATGTATGCGTTTGATATCGGTGGCTACTGACAATACTGCCATCCTGATAATTTCCCCCGCCCACCTTCTATCTACATCTTTTCTTATTTTCATCTCTCCGATTACTGGCTTTTTCAGTATTCAGGACCAGAATGTTTCAGGATCTCCCTAGTACTTTTTGTTGGTAATGCGTAGTTTCAGTGTGTCAATCCTCAGCATAAGAGCTGCTATCTCTTTCCTATGTTTTGCAATTGCCTCCTCTATCTTACACTCTTTCTGCTCAACAGGAATTTTTAGGGCACTTTCATTTTTACCAATGCCCAAAGGCTCCCAGAATTTTGCGGTAATCATGAGAAGACTTCCGCCATTGAAAAGCAGTTAGAGCAGACCCACTTCAACTGTTTATGTTGTCTATACGACCTTACCACAACCTCCGTCAGTTTGGGGCACCAACCATGATACCACTTCTTGCAGGCATCGCACCGGATACCCTCAGTAACTGCCTTGAAACACCCACAGTCCCCGCAATAAAAACCCAGATAATCCATAGCAAGAACTTATTTAACCAAACTGGTTTAAAACTGAAATACGATAAAACGGTGCGACACTACACAAAGGTGAGTTATACAATTATACCAGACTGAAATATAATACAACGGTGCGATGATACACGAAAGTGAGTTAAACAGTAATAATAATAGTAATAATACAAGAGCAAAATACTATACCTAAAGCTATGCAATCCAGAGAGATACACTATTGCGGTCCGAAATATACCTAATATAACTGAGAACGAACTAACACTAGACAAACAACCAAAAATCTAGATGGCACGAGACAACCTGAGCCAGATTTGAGACTCCCGCGTATTTATTCCAAATGACAGTAAACAGGGCCCCAGAAACCTGGTTAGCCAACAGAACCATGGCATCCAAGGGACCACTCTGGCCTATGGACCAACTCGCTGCCAGACTGAAAGTGATATAGCACAACAGCGATTGGCCATATATAGATTTTGGTTTATCTTAAAGAATTCTACCTAAAGTGATGTACCAAAATTGACGTGAGCAAATCAGAAGACGGGTTAAATATGCGCCAAAATTAAATGTCTACATTTTATAGCGCCAAAACACGAAACTTAAAATCACGAAGCACTATTTGTAAATCCCAAAACTATACCTTGTGGAGGGAAGTATACTTTCCATAAGAAGCGGCCTACATAGAATCGTCTGTGCTTGCTAGTATTGATGGCCCTTTTGAAAGTCGTTTCCCTCGACGATTTAGAACGCTAGCCACAGCTACCTCACATTCCGTAAGAGGGAGAATACGCCAATGAATCCGACATTGGACAGCTGCGAATCTAGACATTTCCGAAAGCATATCCGTGGGTCAGTAACTGTGTCAAAAGCTGCCACCTTTACCATTAGTGGTGAATGGTCGGCAATGTCGGAGACCTTCACTAAGTCCTGAAGCGTTACACCTAGGTAAAAGTTCTCGTCAGAAGCCTTCGTCCATTCGTCCATCGCTTCAAGCGGGTTCGAACGAAATAAACGTTCACGTCGAAATCCATATTGGGTTACAACGGACAGTTTCCTACTCGTCAGAAGTTTCCTAATGATGTCATACTTGGATTAGGTAGAGGTCAGTGCTGTGGGAAAGTCACCTGCCGCGTCGCACCTGCCTATAATTTGTTGTTCTTACCGTTCTGTCGGACGCCTTTGGACAGACAGAATTTTTCAAGGAAAGCTGCAATCAGAAGAACAGATGAGGGGCTAGCCTGTTGCTGACAAGCCTCGAGGTTACGATAATGAGGTCGTTTTCATCTAGCTACTTCCCAAAAATGGATGTTAGAACTTTCACCACACTCAGTTCTCTAGTCGGGAGATGTGAACGTTGGTCGTTCGTGGGCCGTGTTGCGAGATAATCGTCTTCAGGCAACGTGCAGAAGAATAACAACTACCAAAATTCAAAATCAGACTCGACCGAAAGTTATGCAGCGCTATGTTGTAAGCAGTACAATGTGTAGAACAAACGGCTGCATACCTAAGCTGTGACGGTCAGTATCAGGACTAAAAATGCGCGATAAATCACTGTTAGGTTGCTCAAAGCTGAATGAACACTACAGGATGAATACAGACATTTACCCTGCAAGTCTCTAATAATGCAAACAGAACAGAAGAGGCTCACACACGGTGAACCATGCCAAATAGAAACAAACAGGTCATGCAGCTACCTCTAAACGAGTACAGCGATAGTACGGGTAAGTGCGGTTAAGTTGCAAAATTGAGGAGGAGTTATATACGAAGCGGTCAAACAGGACATTTAAACATCAGAAACGTTTTGGAAGAGTTTTCTAACTGATCTGGTAATCGCGCGACACAGACAGTGGGAGGCTGGTTTTTGCGAGCTGCACTGTAGAACACTCGAAAGTACTGAACGCGCATCGCCTCCGGATTTTTAAGGCCGGACGAGATGACATCTGTACTACAGTCGATACATCATACGTTAGCCAATATGGGAAATCTTGGCCCCATCAGACAGGACAACAGTTTTAATTTTTTTTCATCTAACCACTATTGCGGTCGAATAAATTGGCATGTCCTACCTCATAGGTCAGCCACACCGAGTTCGACCTTGGCTGCATTTCAAGTGCGTCACATAAGCTCTGTCAACCTGCAGTACGCCCTGCAAAGTACGTGTAATACCAATGACGCTTCCTACTCGGGCATTTATTTGGTCTCTCAGATGGGAAATGTGGCAAAACCCGAAGCACTCACAGTAAGGTGGTTTCTTGTAAGATGGTGTCCATCTTCCTACAGTGTTCCTCTTCAGGAATGTCAGCATAATTAGGAGGATAGAATGCTTCCCTCATGTATTCAGCCCTTCCGGAAACAGTGATCCCACAGACAAACTGAATTTGTTTATCCTCTCTCCATCCAATTCTAGAGATACCTTCACCACGAATGATTCAATAACATGTGGATGGTTTGTCAGGATAAGATAGAGACATAATGACCTCTGGTTGTTGTAACACATTGTCGAGACCCTGTAGCTTTCGATCATGCCCAGTTTATCTACTGTCTCTCAAAAATTTGAATGCAACAGTGTTACTCATAATCCTACTTGGTAACGGGGTGATCAAATTCTGCCACAACGAGAACATTTTTGTTTGTGCAAAGACAAGCACTTTTCAGTATTCCAAGTAAAGGTACACCCGCAGCTTCAGTAAGGCACCAACTGGTTTACAATACACCTGCCACTCAATAGGTCAGTGCGCTTTCATCGACAAACCACCACTATGTATTCAGAATGCCTTAAGGAAAATTGCTCTGGACAGGCTGAACCTAAATATCACTTCAGGCGCAGAGGGTGGTACCAACCCATTACCATTTTCGTATCAGTCGCAAACAGTTCATAAATTTCAACCACGATTTCCATGTCAGTTGTCTCGTGATAGAAACATTCTTCGGTCACGCTTATCAGCGCTGTTTTCTCTGAAGATAGGCGTATTGAACCGTTCGCTAACGATTCAAGTTCACAACGAGTGACGCGTAACCTGTTGATCCAAATATGCCTATCTCAATATCCAACGACAAGGAAGATAATCAATCTCCGAAACGGTTAATGAAAAGGCGCTCGTAGAAACTGGATTTATTACGGTACTAACTGAATCAATCATATACATGAAAAATAAATATCTCACCTCGAATGTGAAATATCCTCAGAAGCTGAATAAAGAATGTGCCTGTACAACAAATCTAACAACTAGGCACCGCTCAGTAATGGGGGACAATAAATCGGAATTCAGCTCATTCAAACAAATGGTCATTGGTTGAGTCGGAGCATAATTACTGTTCACGAATCGAGAAATGATAAGAATTATAAGCTACTCAAGAAAGAATGTGGAAGAAGAATGTCCTATTTTGACATTT
The DNA here is from genome assembly GCA_014338405.1 of Paragonimus skrjabini miyazakii. Taxonomy (NCBI): domain Eukaryota; kingdom Metazoa; phylum Platyhelminthes; class Trematoda; order Plagiorchiida; family Troglotrematidae; genus Paragonimus; species Paragonimus skrjabini miyazakii. The sequence continues at coordinate 24,877 of JTDE01003821.1, read as the reverse complement.
AAAAATGCACAAGGCTCTGACTGAATGAGAGTAAGGGAAACGGTTACAGTAGCCGGTGTAAGAAGGAAAATGGTCAATACTGTTTGTTCTTAAGGAAAATTAAGAAAAGATAGGGCCACCCTTCAACAATGATCAAACAAAGCACAACAGTCTCAAAATAATGCAACAGACCTTAACAAAATCAACAAGGCGAGGCACAGGTTCCGGGAATTTGTCCAGCAGGCTCAAGGCACCTGTGTGCAAATGGGCTCACGTATGAAATGCCAAGACGGACTCTAGGCTTATCCGGTTTTTGATGCACGTGCATTGTTTGCGCACAAAATTAAGCGGTATAAGCCTGAAGTATGATAGTGTGAGCTGAAACAACACTAAAGTCAAGTAATAGATATTGTGCGGATGCATTAAATACAAACGGCAAAGAAACGAAAGCTGTGGTTTCCGACATATTTGGTGAGTTAAATTTACACCTCTTCAATTGCTTGGTTCTCGCGATACATGTTGTCAATCACGACTCTGCATTATTATGGAAGAAGTCAGCTTGTCAGCTGTTTCAGTTTAAAACACAAACAACATCCAAGTGTCTGTTTGCTCATTGCAGAACTCACAAATCGCCGCTTAACGCAAATAAAGCGAGCAGCTCTAGATAACTGGTCGAGTACAACGCCCCAACTGTTGAGTTAAAACAGCGGGCTTCCGACATTTTTGGCAGGTATACAACGACCATAGATATTTGCAGTGTCCGTCACTGGTCTAACCCTACTGCACAAATAAGTACACCTTGTGCATAATGCTTTTCCAAATGTTCTGCTTCAGATATTCAGCCGAATGTTGTCAAATGTGATTATGAGAATGATATGCGCATACGCTTTGTGCAAAATCAAGAGATTCTACTGCTTAGACAACTTCGTGATGTGGTTATCGTCCACGAAACACAGGGAAGGATGCGTCATGGTAACGCCTCTCAACATTTAGCATTTCTGGTGGCAGCTGGCAGGTACATCAATTACTTACCGCAGACGGAATGAGTCTTGGACAGTTGTTGATGAACGGCTACGTGGGCACTGAAAAATGCGCTGTTCTGTGCAAGTTATACGAAACATTTGACATACAGGTGTTGCTGTCGAGCCTATAAGCAGCCATTGCAATTTGGCAGTTGCTGGTTGTTAACAAGGTTGCGTTTGTGTGTGTACGTGTCACCCATTGCCTCGTGGTACACCCTTTTAGACAGACTCCAAACGGAGGCCCTAATCGCTTTCCTTTCTGGGCCTGAGAGTATTGGTACTAACCAAATCTCATATAAACAGCGATATTACAACATGAACCGAATACCACACTACATTGGCCTTCGTACAGGAAAAACCGGGCCGCCTTATCTATTGTTTGCTGTAGGGTGGACAGACGTAACAATACCACTGTCAAACTCCACTCATTTTTCTTCCAAAATCACCCCGCAAACGTAAATCCTAGAGCAGAGAGTGTTCAATCGAGTCTCAGTAACACGATGGTCTATCTAAGACACACCAGGGAGGCAAGACGTTCCTCGTTGGGCGCGGAATGTGCGCATTGTGCTGAACCGGTTCAGCACCACAGAATAACTACAAAACCAAATCGCGCTGATCTCAGTGGAACAGAGCAGAAATGGAATAAACGCGGTATACTTTCATGAGGCAAGACTAGCCGACAAAAGTAAAGATGATGAATATATACTCCGTTCATCGTTTAACAAAACTCCACCAAGTTAGAAGATCTAACGGGGGACCAGTCCAAATGTCGCGCTCAGATACTACATCAGGACCGGGCAGAATGTTCTAGTGTTACACTTTTCTTCATTTGTCAACCTCCTCCTTCTGCATTGCACCAATCAGCTTAAAGTTCCTCTCGGCAGCTGCCAATATTATCAGCCAATAACGGGCCGTGATTTCTTTGATACTGCTGTACATCCATAAATGCGGTTCTCTCGTCTCGTGAACAAAAACTACTTACCGCAGCCAGCCCTGGGTCTTCTTAATTTTTGCGTGGAAGGTTTCCATTCGAGAACGATTTTTATAGCTATCCTGAATCTCTAATCCTGAGTTTTACCGTAGACTCAGAGAAGCACACAGTGGGTACATTTACTGGATAAGTTACATAACAGACGGTGCTCCAGAGCACAGTTTCAATTCTGCGGTCGCTGATCGCATCAATGTTGCGATAACAGACGAACCGCATCACGTCAGTCTTTAGGTCCTGTCCGTGCACATACGACTCGGTAGGGGTATGCATGCCATATTTGCTAGCGTTTATTGTTCAACCACATTTCACAATAATCATAACAAAAAGACAAGTTATGTGATCGGTTGTTTGTCGCAATCGAGTTGGTAGCAATAAGTGACCGACTGTTTGTTCTGGGTGGTTTAGTCGCTCAAGTTGGACGCAATTCTGTGGCCTGGCCGATAAATTTTCCGACCTCGCACCATTGGCTCAGGTATATGAACGAGTGCGATTGACAGTAATGTTATGTGACACCCTGAATGTCATTGATCACCGTAAGTACTGACAGTTTTTTGGTGCCTGTAATTTCAGGTACAGATCACGGTATGCAAGACAACGAAGATTTCCACCAGGGCTGAAATGGAAGAGAAAACGCCGTGATACTTGTAACAGAGTATTGGAGAATGTGCTGTACCCTGAGTGTTTGTATTGTGAAACTTTTCAACCTTCGTATCCACCAACTGTAGAGCAGATGTCGGTTCTGTAAACAATAGGTAGTGGTTTCCTGAAAACTGAACTCATTTAGGCTGACTATGGACCTGAAATCGTGTCGTAACGTTTTACCTACACAATGCACCAAAGCCTGGTATGAATCTATCATAGCAGTGCGCCTCACTACTAGCTTTTTCATGGGAGTTTAAAACAAACGTAAACTCGCATTTCAAACTATACTGGCAAAGGATGTGTTTTTTACTTATTATATATACTACATCTTCTAAAACGCGTGCAGTGGCGTTTGCATGCGCATTCACTTGACCTGATAAGCTGACAGTGTCACGCTTTTTATTTCTAAATAATACACTAGTTTGCCCAGAATTAATTCACAGTAGATAGGCCTAAACATCATACAAACAAGCGCTCCTAACATTTTTGCGTGCGTTCCTATTAGCTCGATCGTGCATTCTTGAGTGAATTTCATTTCAACATCAATGTTGCGGCCATAATATTATACCAGCTGTTAGTTGCCTATGATGCCGCCACAACTTTCACGGACCACAAGATAAACAGGGTTTTACGCTAATATTCTGCATTTTTATTATTAATTTATCATCAACTCCATCTATCAATCAAATTATTGACTTCATTTCTTCCATAACTGCCTCCGTAATACCCCCAAAACAATCACATAGAAACGATAACACACACTCAATATCAAGTGCTTACCAGTCAAAACACGACAAAGTCTGTCTCCCAGAGAGAGGGGACACAAGTGAACAAGAAACTTTTTTCGTACCAACAAGGATCCCGAAAGTGTCTGGCTTAATCTCGTCCACATCCATATAATTATAAATATGGATAGTGAACCGCGTCTTGAAGTAAAAAGCCAGTGAGAAATGACCTCACTTATATTGACCGTTGACACTGAACTGTGATTGCTCATCCTCACCATTCAGCTGTACAGGCGAAGACAATCTGCGGTTGCAAGAAGCTGGAAGGAAACGGAGGGGAGTATCTATGGGTAAACAGGACTGAAACCATCCCATACTTATAGATTTCTAGCCATCAACATAATACCCTCATTTGTGTTGATTTCTATCACAGCGTTATATTAAGGACACCGATTCCGTGGTGCATAAGTTGCCATTTATTCTCTTGAGAGAATATATCCACTCACATATAATGCACACATAATCAACCGTTGAATTTCTAGGAGTACGAGGACCCACTGCCCGCTTATGTATTTGGACGCACACGTTACCATGAGAGTAACGCAATGCAAACTACAGACACGAAAAGATACCATTTTTGTTTTGTTGCCAGATTCCTCAGCAGCTATGTATTTGAACCAGGTGGAAGAAGCAACATAGAAACTGATCGGTGGATGACTTTAAGATGCTCATTTCGGTGACGCTTGCAGATTTACTTTTTATGTTACCAGTTCACTTCTACATGTGCAACTGAATGGACACATTCTATGAAGTTGTGCTCAGCTGGGTGGCTGTGAGAAGAGCAACCAACTCACCAGTTCTGTGGTTAACTCTCGTGATTTTTGCCATTATATTAGCTTCAAGTCTACCACACGGTGAACCCCTGTATCGATTTCCGCGACCTCAGGGTTTGAGCTCGTGTGCGTAACTTATCGAAATTAACCAGCCTTTCTACTCTGACATCTAGCTGACTATGGTCAATCTCAGTTAACAGCCAGAAGGTGTGTGCCACCCCTCAATGAGACAGAGAAGTGAAGAGAGGAAGGACGAATCGAATAAGCTCCTGGGTTGACAAAAATCCTTCACCTGGTTAAAGCGAACCGCGAAAGTGGTACCAATGATGTCACACGGAAGGTAATTTTGATGGTCGTTTATGGTTCATGAATCCATAAGTGAATGGCAGCTGCATGAGGAAGGATGGAGAGGAGAGCCTACAGTTTCATATCTTAACTTCTACCGATTTTCCGGCCACTAGAGTAAACGACTAGTTAGCGGAACATTTTCTAAAGAAAAAGGGGCAAAAATCATGTCTATGCAGGGTCGCTGAAGTGTAAGTTGATGGATACCTAGAATCGCAACTGGTGACTGATGAATTATACGTCACAGGCCAGAGCCAGACGTGGCAGATGTGCACTTAACAGGCTCAATAGCGACCACGCTTTCCTTGGAACCCGAAGGACGATTTGGTTTGTGTGCCGAAGGGTCTTACATAACGTCTGTATCACGTTCGAAGCAAATGCTTGTGTATGCGCCAAAGATAGCTTTTATCATCCTAAGGATAGCGAACCCTTTATTCACTCACCCATTTCATGATTATGAATGGGACACAACTCAGATAGCATGCAAATACTAGGTCGTTTTCCAGGTCGATATCTGTGGTGCCCATTATGCTGACATAAACTGTGAAACACGGGGGCACTTATATTGTTACCACTGAATGACACGTGCACAAAATTGTTGCAACTTGATGCTGACCGCATCAAGGTCAACCTGCGGTTTGGGCCGGGGAGATTTTCGTCGGCTCGCTGTAGATGATCCAACCTGGCTTACTTAGATCTCCATCTTTCAAACAAAAGCTTGTGAAGACGTTTGGTAAGATTTGGGGGCGCACCACAGAAGGTAGTTTGTGAAAGACAATCTTGCATTCACGATTTGTAGGCCAGCATGGCAGGTCGGTTGTTGAAATGGCGTCAGCTGTTACGGCAAACCCGTTTCCGGTTGCATGCAAGGGCCTTCAGGTAGAAAGACGCTGGGAGAGGCCGCAACAGTAGGACTTACATTAAGTAGATATTCAGCAATGGCTTTTTAATTATTTTGGCTGCCAATCGCGCTTTATTTGCTCGTGCGAAGAGGTATCCAGAGATGAGCATTTTGGGTTGGCACCGACAAGAGTTGTGGTCAGCGTTTTTCCAAACCCTGTTTTAGCGTTGAGCTCACAGGTAAGGTTACCAGACGGCATTCAGTTGGCTGCATTCTAAAATTAACACTACATGCACTTCGTTGGTCTCACAAACGCCCTGTAAGAACGACTGGAATTTGCTAACGTTCCTCGGCTCTGTGTGAACCACGAGGTTAACGTAAGCTCAACCACCGATGCACCTCCATTGGTTGTATACGTGTCACGAAAAGTAAGCGGAAGCAAAACTTTCCAAAATCAGTTGTGAAGTCCTCAACCTTACTAACGTTATTTTTTCTTAAGGAGATGCGACGTTGTGTCACTGATAGTATCAGATACCTTCGCTTTTATGAGGCGTTTATAGAACCAGTGAAGTGAATGTGACATCAATTTCAGATTGTAGCCAAATGAACGTCTTCTAACAATCTCACCTGCAAGCTCAACCCCAAAAAAGGGCTTGAACGTCACTAACCATAAAATCAGTGAGTGCCAAACAAACGTGCACATTTGTGAGGACCTGACTGGATATCTTTTCGTAACTTCCATAAAGAATAGGATGGACGAGTTTCAATAGACATTATCCGAACTGAAGTTGAAACCGTGTCTCTTGAACAAATAAACTATGACTACTTCACTGATGTTGCATTCACCAAGAAGGCGGTTGTCAACTCAACTGCGCACATAGCAGGGTTACGACGAAGGTGGAGGCAAAAGGTCTTACAGAAATAAAGGATTATTTATGGGACCACCTTCCCACAATTTCCTCTCCAACCGAATAAACTTAACCAGTCCTGACATCTACTTTCTTCTCAAATGTCACAAACCTCGTGTTCGTGAACAATCTGCGTCCTGAATCAGCCAAACACTACTTGGCCTTTTTGTAACCTTACCTGACATACTCGGTTCCGAGATTGTACCGAAAAAAACAGGGGCTTTGAAATCTGCCAGTGTCATCTGAAAGTGGCGTGTCCCTCGGTTGCCGTCTGTGAGACAAGGAAAAGCGCCACCAGCAGACTGAAATCGAACGCAGATCATGGCCGACTATAAGATGTAAATGGAAACTGAGGTTTTATTTACTCCTACCCGTAGTGAACACTCAAGTTCCTGCGCCTTTGGTAGAAAGTGGGGAGGCTGCCTCTTCGGGCGGCAGTTCAACAACCAAATCTCCAAACAGAGACACAAGAGTTGGGAGTACTGAGGTCGTTCGTAATCCGATTTCTGGGTTACGTGCCCCGATGTTTACTAAAAGGCAGTGAACGAAAATCTTCCTTCCAAAGATTCGGAACAGAAACAGCATGTTACGGCTAAACCCCATAAATCAAAAGGCGCTTCCTTGATCCGTTTTACAGGTATTTTCATTCTTGTTCTTACAACATCAAATTTATTGCATTCTTCAAATTATCGTTCTCAACAGATGACAGGGTCAAGTTTTGTTAAGTGGAAATATCAAACATCTCCCCAATATTCGGAAATCGACATGAGCACACAAGCCGCAGCTTGTGACGCTAAGACTGCTGGTTAAGAGCCGCGTATTGTCGCTGGCGTACGGACACTCAGTGAACTCGTGTCCACAGCCACAAAATGAGACCGCCTGAATAACTCTGCAGAACAAGCCGAATCAAACACCAGCGCTGTCCATGGTCCGTTCCTCGGATTCAGGTTTTAACCGCCAAAATATCCGTCGCACTATCCCATCTACCTTCTTGCAAGTGCAAGCGATGGAGTAGTATTTATGTGCGTGTATATATACAGCCAAAGTCGGTTCACTAAGTTACCCGAAATAGGACAGTTAGTACATGACACTCGAACGCGCATCTTCGCTTTTACGCACACCCAGCTTACGGGTGACATTAGTGACAATGAACTGAGTATATCAAAATGTTCAGTTTACTGAACTGACTACGCTCAAGGGAGAATGAGTCTCTGTGATTTACATCAGGCAGAAACTCCTTACACTCACGGTCATCGTGAAATTTTAGTCCTGTGACGAATATGAAGCTCTGTGGCTTCAACCAACATTGCGTGGCCATGACCCACTCCTAGTTAGGGTTGTTTACTGTTCTCTCTCATTCAACGCTCCTGGTGATGACGCTGCCCTCGCAGACACGGAACACCTTTAAGGATTACTGCTGTGTTATCATCAACAGTTTATGGGTGACTTCAACATACACACGACGAACTAGACGTCGGTGTCTCCCCATGAGTGTGAAATTGGAACATCCACTCCGTTATCGATGTTGATGCGGCGGACAGCGTGGGTACAACATGTCAGCGCTTCGTGGCGGCAGCGTTCAGGTCAGCTCCCCTCTCTGATGAACTTAATCACACCAATAAGTCACTTGGAAGACGGAGTGATCATGGAGCTGCCACCAGGTCACGGTGACCATTTCCTGCTCACCTCTTGTCTGATTTGTTAATGATTACAACAACCAGCCCATAAATCCACCGCTGGAACCATCGATCGTGCCTATTCTAACAGCCTAAGAGGCTAATCTGGATCACTTTTTCTTGAACACGATTCTTGTATTCAAGACTATTGTGCGGTCCACAGCAAAATTTAGAAACCGAAAAATTGGCTGGTACCGCACGAATTGTACATTTTCTCCTCTCGCTCACATCTTCCGCGCAGAATACACCGTTCCTCTGATGGCCGTTTCCAGTTTACTTCCAAGCACAAGCTTAAGGAAACCCCAAAGAACCTCAGTGCTTTTCGAACTGGTTGAAATAGGGTGAAGGTAGGAAATCCGTAGACAAACTAAGCCGATGCAAGAAAAAAACCCGTTAAGGGCCCGCGTAAAGAAAGTTTTATTTAAGCGTACGTCTCGAGTGAGAATGGAAACGACTCCAACATTTTTTCTTCCATTGCTCAACGAGTAAACTTCATCTGACTTAACTATGAACAAATTATTTAGGAAAAATATTATCCAGCAGCTTACACCGTCGCAACGCCAGGCCGACATCCCACCCTACCACGGTGGAGCTTTCGGCAACCATTGCTCACCGCTGAGTCTTCTGTGCCGGATATTGAAAATTCTTTTATGTAAGGTTTGCTTTCACAACGCGACCAGTCTTTACAAGATTTACCTCAGGATTCTCAAGGAGACAGTTGCCAGTGTGGCAGAGCCCATCTTTCAAGCTGTTCAAACGGACACCACGGACTGGCATTATCCATAGTGTGCTGAAAGAGGTCACGGCCAGACCCTTGCACGAGACAAATGACCGATACATCCGTGCTATATATCGGCCATTCATCTTTGATAGCATCATATGCAAGATGATGGGACGCCTACGCTAGCGTGCCATCTTCAGACAATTCTTATCAAATAATCCGTGTTGCTCCACCAAACATGGCTCATTTCCTAACCAGTCATGTGTAACAAATATGCTTATCTCCATGGGCAGTCCGACGGGGGTTAAAGAAAATGATTCAATCTCAGATGTTACCTTTAATTTCGCAAGTGCCTTCGGTCGTGTCCACATTGCCCACTCAGACGCAAACGGGAAGTTCATGATACCCAAAGATAGGTCCTTCTTTTCTTCTGCGGATAATAGAAACTTTAAGATTAAAACTGGATCGTAATTCCTGTCTACTCCAATTTTTGTAGGCAATCATCAAGGGTGAGTGCTAAGCTCTTGTTCGTCTTTTAGTTTTATAAACGACCCTCCAGCGCTGACCAAACGAGTGGAAGCCCCAACAGTAGGACAGCGATTGCATGCACATGTCGCTTGGCGGAGATTTCCGCAATTCCTTTGCGATTCACGGTGCGTTCAGCGAAATAGACACGACAAAATCCGTGTGAAGGAAAAACTAGGCGTTTGGATGTCGTCCAACTGATCCTCCGCGTATCATCACAAGATAGCAGCGAAACGGGACTTGCCACTATCAGGTGATTAGACGCATTTCCCTCCGCAAAAACAAGAAGGTGGCTCAAACGCCTCACGAGGTTTCCATGAGATTGCTATTCGAGTGCGCTAATCAGGTTGTGTATATCGGTTTGAAGAAAGACATGTTCGTTGTTGCGCGTGTTCAACGGGCAGCTATCAACCTGGTCACCGGCTCAAGATATGCCGTGTAAGAGACTCAGCTTAAAACTTTCGAGCTGCTTTTAATTGAATTTTGACGAATCTGTGGTGATTTTATTCCCACACACTTGTTCTTAAGCGTAGATCCGCCAGAACAGTTTTTCATTGTTGCGAATGGCGATGACCAGTATAGGGTCCATAGTTCACAGTTATATTTTTCAGTTCATTTTTGTACGTTTTCATATGTACCGTTTGGTAACTTCGTCTGTACACTTGTTTGGAAATACATCCACCACCTTTTGAAGTTGATCGTCAACAAGAATAAACGGGCGTTACCGCGTGTCCTTTCTGTCACCTTTGTTTGTGAGGGGTTTGGGGTTGGTGAAGTAATTGCACAGAGACATAGTTCAGCTCCGCGTATCGGCTAGTCTATCGACGCTCAACGTTCGTCCTCTTGTGGCGGTCTATTCAATTCAGCGGACCTTGACTTGTCAGTTAATCATTCCTATTTTAGTGATACATCTTCCGTTTTATTTGTACTCACACCTTTTGAGCCGTTCCACTACCGTTACAACTCTTCTTTGGCGTCGTCATATTTTGGTCATTTTTATCAGTTGATTTATTGGGCCACTACTGCAGCAATGACATCCCAGGAAACTTCACGAGCTCCGTCCCTGGACCTTTCTTGGGCATCAGTCCCTTTCTTTTAGGGTTCTTAACTACTGAGGCGGTCTCTCTTCTGTGATCGGTAGCTACACTTTTACAAATGATTTTGGTGCAATGTCGGATTTCCATTCACTTAAACTGACTAGTAGTCCTACTCTGGTCTTAGTATTCACTGTTATCTGCAAAAGCGATCGAGCTTCAGGTTAACGGACACGCTTGACATCAGGCAGGACAAACTGACTGGATCGGGGTACCTTGGACCTCCTGCTTTGGCCCGTGTATTAACTGAATCGCTGACTCTCGCAACGGTCTGGAAATGTCTACTGTAGCCGTTCCTTTCAACAAACCCACCACCACAGACGGCAATGTTGTCCGCGGACGATGACTGAGGCTTTTAAATTTTGCACCTCTTGTGCAAATCAAGCAGCACAACGCCACATCTTGTCTCATATACGGCCGCCGTGGACCTGTGTTCGTTTTGGTTTTATTTTAAAGTTTATGCCCAATGCTTACACGCAGGCGGCGCAAGACGGACATGATCACGAATGTGAGCACCACAGTTTGCTGTAGGTGTGCTGGCCCGGTTTGAAAATAAAGCGTCTCTTCTTGAATTGCTGAGCTCGATCAGTGCCCAAAAAGACAACGGTTGTCTCAGTTGGTTCCTACGACCCCCTTAATAGTAAGTCTAATTCGACCTTGCAGTATCCGTATGATAAATGGACTGCGTTTTTATATCGGTCGTGTGAACATTTAAATATGTAAATGTACGTACACAAATATGTATGTCGAATGGGATATGGTTGGGTATGCATTGCTCTCCGTGCGTCTGCCTGACAAGCAGTAGCTTCAGGAATATCCAAAGGGCACACATCAACGGTTAACAATGTTACAATTCCCACCTGACGCCAAAATTCAAAACCACAGAATTCTTGGCAACCGCTCTTCGCTACTGACTCCGCAGTACAAGGAGCGAAAGATCTCTTATTCCAAATGAGTCCATATTGCACGATGTGTTTGGGTAAGATCAAACCAGAGCGAAATCATAGATGCAGCTGCCAATCTTTTAAAACCCATTCGCAGGTTGTCCAAAAAGACAGTGTAAACAGTCATTCTCACTATGGCAAGAAAATTGGCGACTGCCATCCTATGTTCAAAGCGGGCGGCAAACACTCCCAGACTAGCAATCGGTCAGTCAACTTTATAAGCATTTCATGCAAGATAACGGGACGACTGGCAAAATGCGTCTTTCTCAGGTACTCCTAGTCAGATAATTCTTCTTCGTCAACAAGCATGACTCCCCTCCTTACCGGTGAATGACAGCAATCATATCTTAGACTACTGTAATAAGATTGGACTGGAACGGTTCATTGATTGAAGAAAGTTAAGCTAATCAGTCTTGGCGTACAATCCGCTAAAGACGGAATTATGGTCAAATCGATGCGAACCAATCAAAAACGGCGATCAGTAGTTGATGAATGCGTATCTGCTTCAAGCAATCGAGTTGCTAGATTCAAATTCGTGGAGTAACGCAACAACAGACTGGCCAGTCAAAACGCAAGAGCGCTGGTTGCTTAATGACAATCGTAAATACCGTTGTTTCCATATAAATAGATGCCACTTCTCTAATAAAATGGGACTGCCCAGTGTTGCGCACGCTTCCCTCCCGATTTCCCTCTGCTTGGTGGTCCGGCGCGCAACAGATATCAACTTCGATCTCGCCAAGGCTTTTGACTATGCTCCACACGTTTGATAAAAGCTAGAAGTTTGTATCATCCGAGAAGAAATTATTTGCTGAACCGCACTGTTCACTAACAATAAAACATTAACAGTTAAAGGTTGATCAGACCTGTCATGATCCATCTCGCTGTGTATGGAATTTCCTACGGTCCAGTGCTTGATCCCCTGTTCTTTGCTATTCACACCAACAACTTTTCAACCGGTATCTGCAGAAACACCCCTATCTACACCAGCGCCCCAAGAAAGTTAACTGTTAATGATCATTGTGCACATAAAGTAGAACTGGACGCGATTGAGCGATGGTCAAACGGTTGGTTTCTCCTCCCGAAGGGAGAAAAGGTTGCCTGCACACCACAAGGTAGAGACTGTGGCAGGGCCTCCGTGAGTCATAGTGAGCTCAGTAAAGTAAGCACAATGAAAATCAAACCAAAGGAAGACCTGGCAACCAGGATTTTGTCTAACCGATCGTTTGCATACAACCACGGCTGCAAAGAAGGAAGTTGCCCCACCTGGGATGATGAAGCGTAGTTCCCCCATAGGTGAAAAATATCTGCAAACACTTCACGGAGTTTTACTAAGATCGCTATTTGAGTATTTCGTTCAAGTCGTGTATACCGGTCTGAAGAGGGTAATCATCCTTGTTAAGTGTTCAGCAAAAGTTACTACGCTGATTAATAGCACGAAGCATGTAACATATCAGTAGTGTTGAATCTGTTTATGTTTGCCAGGTACGTTTGTCGTCCTATTTTTTATAGTATGCTAAGCAATTAATTCGTTCAGACACTTTTGGTGTGTTTGTAAAAAGCCGATCCCAAATTTGCCTTTATTTGTCTTCGCTCTGTGCAGTAAACGATCATAATGACTTTTATACCATGAACGTAGACAAAATGGTTGCTTTCATCTTGTTATAACTACGGCTGTTTATCTATTAGAACTTTCCTCCTTGGCATCTTCTGGCAATCGTTCACCTTCATCCGTACCCGATTGTTTTGATGAGCTAACTTCCCGTCAAATGATGGTTGTTTCTGGACTCGTGTTTGGTTACTCCACTTTAAACGCCCTCCTGCGGGACAGTTTGTATTCACCGGTTAATTCATATTCAAGGTGGCAACTCCTTTATTGCAATTTCATCAAACAGTACCACATAATTTCCAGACCTTCCGCTCGCTTCTTCTGACTATTTTGGACTTGGGAGATAATCCTGCCAACCCAACAGTCCGTTTCAGCGTTATTGGGGCCGTCGAGTACGCATTAGTGAATAAATTATTCTAAATCTCTATCAGCGAGTTAGCAAGTGGCAACTTGACATTCATAATCTGTGCCCTCCTGAATTTTGACGACTCCACGAAGACTCGAATCTTACACATTTTTTCTCCATCACAGGCCTAGTCGAGCAGCTCTTTGTCTTGGCGGCGGATAGCGGTTGACCAGGTTATGACAGAAAGCACTACGAACTTCGTTCTGAGACCTTTCTTTGATGGCACGTCTTTTCTCTCGCAGTGATATCCATCACAGGAGCGATCTTCAGACTGAAGTTGGTCCTACAGGAATCGTTTCGACGCACCACTGGAATTCCATCAACTCTCAATCTGGCTCGATTCATACTTCACTTTGTTTTGTTTGCTTGTAGCCTCCAAGTGCGACACTGCACTTTGTTTTTGATGATGGCCAGTCAGATCGACGGACGCCCAGCGGATATCAAAACGGCCAAACTGACTGGATTCGAGTGATTCGGGCTTCCAACAGTGAATCCATGTATCAATTAGTGCATTCGTATGAACCTGTGTTTCTAAACACCAGGTAATCCGTCTCTCAGAAGCCGCGACCTACTACTTCCCTCACCAATCTAGCTCTCTACTGAGGACCCTGAATCCCTTCTGGTTTTGTGACTTTATAGAACCTAGGCCACACGTAAACGCAAGTTTCCGGGCCCTCCATACCCCATGCATTTTTGTGATTTACTGGCTTCACCTGCAGTGCTAGCCCCATCTGCTCCGTGGTGGCACATCGCAGAAGCTGTTTGCCGAATATGGTAAATCTACCAAGAGGATTGCACTCTGCAGATTATAAATAATCAACAACATTGTCTTCGTAGCCATTTGCGAATCTACACAATTGCAGCCATTAAATGGAATTTCATCAAGCCACTTACACTACCGCCCTCGGCGCGCTGTCGTTGATCCGAGTAAATTCCCGATCTGTATCAACAATCTGCATGATAAACGACGGGGGTGCTCCAACTTTTAGGTCCCGCAGGATCTAGTGGCCGTGACAGTGATACCGCAAACGTCCTTGATCTGTTTTACAGCACTTTTGCTTAGTCGCTTTCTCGTCCTCAGGTTGGCCTTGGCGCTGGAGTTGCTGGCACAAGCACTATAGATACTTATTCAACAATGTTTTTGGTCATCCTCAGTTCTGTTGGCCCTGAGGATGTCATTATTAAGACCTTGCACGAGGCCACTCGTAAGATTGTCTATTCACCTACCCAACCGGTTACGTAACTCATCACCCGTGGAGAAGTACCGGTCAAGTGGAGATGTTCAAGCGTCTTACCTGTTTTCAGGGGTGGTGGGCGTATCCCTCACAGAGAATACCGATCAGTCGTCCGCTATCCAGCATAAACCGTTTCGGAATGGCTCACATACGACCCACTCTACGGCTGTCTGCTTGCCCAAGCTTTCCTCATAAGTGCACAGCGCAGTTTTCACGAGGGTCGTTCGTGTGCTACGGGCTTGTTGACAGTCAATGTCCCGTGGACTAAAACGGTCGATCTAGACAATGACACTGATACTGCACACCTCGAATTCGTCCAGGCATTTGGCCTCGTGAAAAATTATGTTTTAATCGGTGGGATCTACCCTTATGGAACGCAAGGCAATCGCCTTTAACAGACGGAGTCATTTTTCTCATTGACTGTACAGGATGCATGCTAAAATACATACTTAACCTTCAGATCTAGCTTCAGCGGGGTTCCGTAGGGTCCTCTGTTTGGTACACTTTTATTCTGCACATTTAATAACAACTTTGTTCTTTCACTTAATACTGCGTTATTATTGTCTCAATGTACTTGAAGCCGTTGTGCTGGGTAATGCGTGGTTCCATCTGTATTTTCCTAATGAAGTTCTGATCACATGGTCTTTTGGTGTCAAGATGGGTAACCGGCAATTTGGGCATTCGGTATAAATTGGGTAAACAACATAACCTCCAGTAATCGGCAGACAGCTTGCGTCGTCTTGGGTCCATGCAGTAGTTTTCTTCGAACGTTCACCGAACTCAATCGAATTTTGGAAGACAATGTAATCGAATTATTTTTCGTAGTTTATCGTTGATGGAATGGGATACGTGTCTCATATATTCGTAGTCCCAAACGGACCAAAAGTAGAAACAAGCATCTGGTAAAGTTGTGTATAACCAGTCTTAGTAGTAGCATTTTCTCACCAAACTTTTATTCTAACTACTGGAGAGAAGGCAGCTAAAGTGATTAGTTCGAATGGATGTTGAATTTGCAAACGTGATAGTACTGCTTTGATCATTAATTACGTTTACAATAATGGAGAAATATAACATAGACGCAAAAATGTCGAGAAGTACAGGATGATATACATGTATGACCACGCAGACTCAACATTCTCGCAAGATGGAAGTCTGTGTTCCACCCAGTAAATATCAGTGAACTCACTTCCATTCTGCATACTCGATAATGGAGGATAAATAGCATGGGTTTATCGCGAGAATGTGCAAGTGTTTTGCGTTTAGAATATGAGACTATAAATGCTTTCAACGAATAATCAATTTTTCCAACTACAACAGAAATATCGTGGTAAATAAACTCTATATATTTGCACTGGAGTATGCATTTAATTGTTTTGCGCTCAGAGAGGTCGTTCTCGGTCTAGTGAACTCCATCACACTATCACAGGATACCACGCTCTTTGGACGCAGGTTTCGGCCGTTGGTAACCCGCCATGCGGAGGTGCTTGTCCAAATCGATGTAGCAACTCGAACTACTTGTCCAACTTAGGATTGACCCCGGAAGCAAGAAGACGTATTAGGTTTGCACAAACATTTAACTCCAACTTTGACCTTCCCTTTATGACTCATGAGGTTCCTACGGAAGCCCATCTAGCCATACTTTGCGCAATAGAAAAAAGATAACATTTTCTTTGTTTCTTTTCATACAGGTTAGTCCGTGTTCCCTTCCAGTAGCTTTGTGAAACAAATTTGAACCGTCCCACATACCTTGGTTTCTTTTGCCGCATTTGAGCCGCAGGCTTGCACACAGTATTCCAGGTGCGACCTCACATGCGGCTTACAAAGCGACAATAGTACTTCCAGTTTCCTTGAAGCGGACGCCTTACATAACTTATAGAGCGCTCTATCTATTTTTTAGCCTTTAAACACTACTTGAAGAATTTGAAATTCATTGCCAGGAGCTCTCCCAAGTACTTCGGAATCTCAACCCTCCCTAACTCATTCTGTCATCATTACTTACCAAGAAACCTGGCCATCACTGGCTGATCTCAAACATAATGTACGACCTTCCGGAAGACGTTCAGCAACGCGTAGCAATAAACCAACGATCCCAAACGGTCAAAACAATATTGGTTCACAATGTCACGGTGTTATTGAACAAATGGTCAAAGTTAATAATTGGACAACCACAATGGTTTCGATCGACGGATCGTTTCCGGGAGATAGATACAATTTGATGCAAAAAAGGCTGAAGATGAACTATAAGCACATAATATGACATTCATACCCAACAGAGTTCTTTCGAGCAGTGAACAGGTTCAAAAACATCAGGGACGAGCCGAGCTCCAAAAAGTGATGCACGCACCACTCAAGCAAACTACAAAAGGCGACATGTGGCTATTCGCACAACTGTCAATTGACACGATAAAATAAAAACATCTGTGTCAAGGCTAATTAAGGACCAGAAACAGAAGCGGTAGAATGTACAGGGAT